>OX637534.1:38779957-38994957 GCA_951800035.1 Linnaemya tessellans | reverse complement strand
CTCACGGAAAGACTCCAGCACATGCACGCCGGAAGTAGAAAGTAGTGAATAGTATTGAATGGATAGATGAAGGAAGATGTGAAGATAGAGATTTCTTTGGCCCTTCTTTTAGGGCCGACGAAGGAAGATATGTTACTGTGCTCTAAGTGAATAACAGTGTCAATCGCTGCCAGTTATGTTCAGTGACTAGTGCTATGTGTTCATTACTGGAACATACGGAAAACCATGGTGAAACAAATATAGGGTGGCAGTACTACTGCAACAAAAATATAACAACCAAGAGAATTTTTGTTTGTGTAAAGTCATGGCCTACGTCAAAATTATAGCAACAAAACACATTGTATTGCTGCATACATGAACAATTACTAACGACGCTCAAATGTACAAACACAAGAAGCACTTGTTGTACACAAGAACTTGACATCAATCGAGACTCACCATGAGTTGAGCAAAAAACTGCCATCTGCCGTGGCGCTGCCACCCTATATTTATTTCACCATACTGAAAACAACTAACACACCCATGCGCCAATGTAGATCAGAAGAATTCGACACAATCATCCTTATTACATTTGTCGTCGTCAACGTCGCCGTCATTTTGGTGGCAACATCATTTGATCATCAATTCAATAGCAATTTTACGTTCTATAACAGGATGGTTTATCGTTCATGCCAACATATCAAACACACATCTCTAAATATTTGAAACAGCTGTGTGGTTTGTTTACTAACACTAAAGTTTTATTAAAAATTAAAATGTTTTTTACTTGTAAAGTTGAAACTGTTGGTACGGTATTGGAAGTTAAGTCCACATTAAGTTCCATTGAAGGCACAACAATTTCAGTTGTTTCTAACTCTTCCATTAATATACTTTGTTGTGTCTCCGCTAGCTCAATAGATACATTTTTGAGCTGGACTCGCTGAACTGTTCCCTCTGGGTTCAGTTGCTTTTGAAACTATAACAGATTTGCCACAGCTTCCTCTAATGGGCTAAAAACAAACTGATTAAATATTCCACCACCCATGACATTCAGCTTTGTTGGCGACCATTTCCTTCTTTACTTTAAACTTCAAGTCTCGCCAAACCTTTTAAATTTTTTTTTATATTGCACTATTTATGATTCTTATTTCCTTACCTTTTACCATCCATCTCCTAAACGTATCAGCGAGCCAAGAAAATTTAGCACTTTTGCAATTTATTCCCATTGTTCTTTAAAATTAGTTGGAAGAGTGCCTCTGCGAAATCTCACTGCAAGAGAGGGATTCTTCTGCAACTCTTCCACTAATTTATCAAACTGGATTGCAGATGTTATTTAAAATTTTTCCGTTTTTTAAATTTTCAATATATGTATGCTTCAAATAAACTCAAGTCGTTATGAAAAATGGCGACTAAAAATATAAAGTCGTTTCAAAACAATATCGCCGTCAAATTTTCTTGTAGAATGCAAATTCTATGTTGATTAGGTTAGAGAAAACTGCGTGTATGTTTCTTAAATCTTGTACAAAAAACGCCTTTGGCTTAGACGGCAACTTTTTACACAATCAGGCCGAATATCATTACTATTATGTAGAATATAAATTTTGATTTTCATATATAATATAGCAAAATTAATTTTTAGTCGTATTTCAACAATAACAAGGCATAAATACTTATGTCAGAATGTTGTGAACTCCCAACTTTTATAGAAGTAAATTGCTAGCACAATTCAATATATAATAATTATAGTGCCGATATTAGATAAATTATGCACGCGGCCTATAAAAATTAAGAAGACTATGTGTTCAAACAACCAGGCATGTAAAGATGCGTTGCGATCCAGAGAGGAAGCACTCAGTACTTGGCGTAATAACAAAAATTCCTATACTGATTTGCTACGCAAGAAGGCAAGATCTTCGTGTGCCAAAGTGATAAGACGCGAAAAGGCTTTATACGAGCAGCGGATTCGCACTAGAATTCTCACTGCCCCCAGGGGTAGTAAGAGTTTTTGGTCATTCGTCAAAAGTGTTAAGGAAAGTGCTAGTTCTTCAATTCCGACTCTTTTGAGGAATGACCAAATATTTACTGACCCGGTTGATAAAGCAAATATGTTGGCTGAAATATTTGGAAGTAACTCTCACTTGCCTGAAAGCTCTCAACCACTCCCCGCGCTCGAGAGAGTATCCATAACTATGCCTAAGATATTTTTTTGAGCGCGTGCAGTTAAAAGGGTTCTTGCGGATCTCACCACAAGGAAGTCTCCTGGGCCGGATGGAATCCCTGCACTGGTCCTGATGCAGTGCTCTTCGACGTTAGCACGTCCATTAGCCAAACTTTTCAGTATACTATACCACTCCGGTAAATTTCCAATGTGCTAGAAGGTTGCTAATGTAACGCCAATCCCCAAAAAAGGGAGTGGCTAATAACCCTGAAAATTGCCGCCCGATTGCAATATGTTCTGCTATATCGAAGGTGATGGAAACTATGCTTAACTTCCATCTTGTGAAATATTTGGAGTCCAACAGTTTACTAAACGACCGCCAGTATGGTTTCCGCAGAGGCCGCTCTACGGGTGACCTATTGGCCCTCCTTTCGGAAAACTGGTGTAGTTCCATACACCGTTTTGGCGAAAGTAAAGTGGTGGCTCTAGATATTTCTAAGGCGTTCGATAGAGTGTGGCATGGAGCACTCCTGTCCAAACTTATTGCATTTGGTGTCGGAGATACCTTCTCTCGGTTTATATCGAGCTTTCTCAGGGATCGCTCTATACGAGTTGTTATAGATGGGGTCTCATCCGATGAGTTCAGAGTCAACTCAGGGGTACCGCAGGGCTCCGTTCTTTCTCCTACTCTATTTCTAATTTTTCTTAACGATCTACTTTCCCAAACTTCCTGTTTTATTTACTCTTTCGCAGATGATAGCAGCCTTTCGCATTCCTATTCATTTAACTGCAGGCCGTCAACGTCTGAAATCGAGACGAGGAGGCAGTTTATGAATGACGTTCTGTATAGTGACCTCGCGAAGATTTCCGAATGGCGTCAGGCGAACAGGGTCGATTTTAATGCCCGTAAGACCCAGTGTTGTATGCTTACGCATCGACGTACGTATGACCATGCTGCTTCATCTGTTTCTATGGGTGGTGTAAGTATTATGGAGTCAGGGGCTCTTGATGTTCTGGGCATGAAAGTGCAGTGTGATGTCAGATGGACGGAACATGTCTTTCAGGTCGCAAAAGAAGCATTCAAGTGCCTTGGCTTCTTAAGACGGTGCAAGAGATACTTCACCCCTTCTGATCTTCTTAATATTTACACCACTTACATCCGACCGAAGATGGAATACAACTCTCATGTTTGGGCTGGTGCTTCAAAGTCTATTTTGAAGTTACTCGACCGCGTACAGGAGAGGGCGATGAAACCCATAGGAGACAGTAGGGCAGCCAACTCTATTGACTCTCTTGGGCATCGTCGCAATGTGGGGTGCGTATCGTTGTTCTATCGTTACTATAATGGCAGGTGCTCTGGTGAAATTAGGCAACTTGTTCCTGAAACTCATTCTTTCTTACGCTCAAGACGTTTTTCATCAAGAGCGCATGCGTTTGTGGTCGATATTCCAACGAATCGCACTACGCATTACAGAGAAAATTCGTTTTTTAGCCGAACCGGCCGTATGTGGAACAAACTACCCGCAGATGTTTTCCCCGCCACTTACAATTTGAGCAGGTTCAAATCGAATATCCACAGACACTACTCCCTTTATCCTCCTTCCCAAAATCTATTTTCCCAGTTCCAGCGCAATGCACTGCATATGTAGGGGTCATCCCCTGAGTGCTGGTCCTACTCCTAAAAAAACAAACAAGAAAAATATATAGCGAGCTCGTGTATTTAAAATAATTCGTAAAAGTGAAAACATGTACGACAAATGAAATTTATTTGTTGATGGTTAAGCTAAGTCTACATCAGAGAAATGAAATTGCATTGGTTTCATTGCTTTGAATACGTTCACACAAAAATAATGTTGTTGTCATAACACATATGCCGAAAATCATATTTAAGAAATAAATATCATGAAATTATCTATAAAATGTTAATCACGTAAGAACTTTATATTCGACTAGGTCGAATCTTAAATACGCTCCAAATATTTAGTAAATAAAAACTCTATTTTTATTCTTATCAAAATTACCATTTTTATGGTATTTGGCTAAGGTAACAGAGACAAGAAATTGCATTGGTTTTATTGCTTTGAATACGTTCACACAAAAATAATGTTGTCCTTACAACACACTACGCTAATGAAGCAAATGAAAACACATTCACACAGAGATCGTATGATGAAATATGATGTATGTGCTGCATGTATTACCTAAATGTCAACAGTCATTCACAAAGATTCATGAATACCGCGTCCGTATTCATGATTGTGAATGAAGAGTACAAAGAACTAAATTAAAACACAAAAGAGAATTTAAGTATTGTACATAGGATGAGTGTAGTCAATTATTTTTAACTAAAACGTGCCGATGGTTACTTCGAAGCATATGTAGTAAAAAATATATATTAAGGAACTAGTGCATTTTGTTTGTTATGTTGTCAAGTATGTCTATTTGCCTGCATTTCATTGGTTCTTACACCAAATGATGAGTAGACTTTAACCTAATTCCAAAACAAAACCTCTCAGCTTATACATAAACTCCCAAAAATGAATTGAGAATTACACAAGCAAAACCATAGGATTTGAAATTCAAGAAAACACGACAAATTTTATTCGATATAAATCTATTTGTTTGTTGTGTTTTCTTGAATTTCAAATCCTATCGTATTAATATATTAAGGTACTTTTTATTCAACACTTAAGTTTTTTTTTCATATTTTCATATATAATAGGTTTAAAAACAAGGTTTAATAAAAAGTAGATACATAAAGGCGTAGGGAAAACAATATCGGAGGTGAGACTTTTTTAAAATTGTTCAGATGAACGATTTATTTATTAACAAAAATACATTTTAAATATTTAGCATTTTATAAAGATTTTCTTTGTAGAATTTTAATATGTCTAAAATGTTAATGTTTTTATGGAAAATTTTCTTTTATTTAAACTACCAAAATTATTGTTGAAAAAAGCAGTAATTAAAAGGCTTCAAATTAAAATCTACCAGACCTTTCAAGTAAAAATCAAAATACTGCAATAGACTTAACTAAATACTACAAGAAATACTGATACTTTGGTGTTTTAAAAAAGCGTTTAATCTACCACAGTAAAATTGGCAATACTGTCCCTTCACCAACTGCATAAGAAATTTAAAAAAAAAATCTAAAACGATTGAAAAATACCCGATTTGTTACTTCTCTTTCCAACAAAATCCCCCTTATTCTATTTGTCAACTTCAACGTCACGTCAAGACAATATGAAAGTTAGACACTTCCATACTCATTCTCTTGAACAATGGTCAATTTCTCACAACTTTTTGCTATATTCAACGACATACAGACAGTAAGAGACTGTCAGAAGTAGTTACACAGAAAGGGTATGTGTCCTATTTTTGTACCCTTCACAAAAAAGTGAAATAGGTTTGTCATTCCGTGTGTCATTTCTTCGATATCAATATAGGACCCCGTACAGTAATATATTCTGGATCCTTATGAATAGCGATGACGATTGAGTGATGTCCGTCTGTGTGAACAAGTGTAATCAAACAGGCAACTGATGTTGTTTTTTTTTTGCTAACTAAGCCTGTCTTATAATTTAGGAAGAACAAAATTGGTATCAAAAATTCAAAAATAAAATTTCGAATCCAGGGATGAACAAGTGTAATATTTAATAGTACAAAAAAGTGACCATAATGGTTAAAAATGTTTAATTTTTCTTAAATGATACTACTTTATATCTCATGAAGAGTTGCATAGGTTAAAAATAAAACAAACAAAATTAAAATTTCACTTCCAGTGTTGGGAAGTTTAAAGTTTTTTGGTACATGCAATATGTATTGTAGTACATGAAGGTGACCAAAATGGTTGCAAATTTTAAGTTTTTCTTAAATAAAACGACTTTATACCTAATGAAGACTAGGATTGGTAAAAAAAATCAAATTTCGCTTCCAGGAATGGGAAATTGAAATTTTTTTTATACATAAAAGTAAAGAAAAAGGCAACTAACGTCGGTTTTTTACTAATTAAAACTATTTTTTAGTTCAGAAAAACAAAATTGGTATCTAAAACTAAAAAAAAATCAAAATTTAGATTCCATAGTTTTATAACTGCAATATTTTGCAGTACATGAAAGTGACCGAAAAGGTTACAAATATTAAGTTTTTCTTAAATAAAACTATTTCCTGCTTCATTAAGAATTGCATTGGTAAAAAAAATTTAAATTTCGTTTCCAGGGTTGGGAAATAGAAATATATAAAAGTAACCAAATAGGCAATTGACGTTGTTGTTTTTGCTAATTCAAACTATTTTATAATTCAGGAAGAACAAAATTGGTATTAAAATCTTAAAAATCAAAATTTCGACTCTAGGGTTGAACAAATAAAATATTTTATGTTACGTGAAAGTGAACAAAAAGTTTAAAAATTAAATTTTTTGTCAAGTAAAACTATGTTACATCTTTTAATTAAACCTACTTCCAGTTTTAACAAGAAAGAAATAAGAATTACATCTGCGAAGGTTATTTAAGATTCGGCACAGCCGAATATAGCCCTTTTACTTGTTGATATTGTCTTGACGTGACGTTGACAAATAGAATAAGGGGAAATAAAAATCAATATAACAAAAATAAAAATCAGTATAACGTAACCAATAAATAATTTCAGCAAACATACAAATCGACGGGCATGGATAAATCGACTCCCTACCTATAAGGCTCCAGAATACATACTAAGTATGGGATCTTGTGTGACGAAATATTATAAAAATTGCAAACAGACTAACAAACTTGTATATATCCCTTTATCTAAGAATGTTACCCTTCACATGTAAACTATACATACATACATACATACATACATATGTAGTCAGCGCTCACAACAGAATTTTATCATACATGTACATATGTGTGCTGATTACACACAAATGTATGCACATATAGTACATACGCACAATTTGTGGTTTTTGTTCGTACAAGGAAAAAATTTTTTTATATCTTATTTCTTCTATTTATGCATGAATACCATGTGAATATTATTATTATCATTATTATTATTATTATTAATATTATTATTATTATTATTATTATTATTATTATTATTATTATTAGTTTCTTTATTAGTATTAAAAATACTTTTTTATTATTATTATCAGTATTAAAAATATTTTGACAAACAATTACCTCTTGAATTATATAACTTTTGTTATGTGGTAAAACTCTTCGACGTCTGGTTGTCTTTGGGCACCAACTAGCTCATAACAAATGAAAAAAAAAAACGGAGCACCAAAACAGGGAGGGTTCCAACCCACAACCGAACAAAGCCACTAACAATAAAAAAAATTAAAACTCTTTTAAAACAATTTAACAACACAAACGGAAACACTTGGGAGAGAGAACACAGATGGACGTTCCCTATTCGCCCACCCTACCTGGGACACGAATCACTTACACAAAAAATTTTGCGGTCCCCCAACAATCCACACGCTTACACTTCTTTATCCAACCATGATCTTACCTCCCACCGAGCAAGATTCACACTAGAACAGGGAAAGGCAACCTATAATATTACATTTTGCGATTGTATTACTTATATACTCTCTGCGCTCTCACCACGAATCGTTATTGTCAATCAACTTTCGTCACTTCTCCCCAATTAAAACTTTAAAATATCCAAAAACTAACTTAATTTTATTATGGGTATTTGCAATATATTAGAAAATGATGTTTGTGGCTCCGTATGCAGTGATGGTGTGTAAAAAAGAAAGTTTTGTAGAACATTTGACAAAGAGTAATGCAAATACACATAAGTACATATATATTTTTCATTGCATTATTCACCAACAGGCATTATTTGCAAAAAGTTTGAATGTAATGAACACAATGAATTGTGGTTCAAATTGTTAACAAAACACGAGGTGGTCATAAGGGAATGTCATTCATAATTTTCCGCATCTTTGAATACTTTTCGCCAAAGCATTTGCCCTTCCCTGTACTAGAATCAGTAAACATTTTTTTCATAAAGATTTCTCCACTGTGATCGGACTCACATTGCTTTCTGGCAACGCTGATTCTTAAAGTATGCGATAAACACAACCTGCCTGTTTGAATGCTGAAACTAGACTGATTAAAGTTGTTTTTAGCTCTACAATGCGTGTACACACGTACGTAACAGAAGAGTAAATGAAAAAGCGCCGCGCCCTGCATTTGCCTTTCCCTGCACTAGAAGCTCATTCTTTTTTCTTCACTTCATACAAATTTATTATCAGGGCACACAAAAAGAAAAACTTAAAATTTCTAAATTGGATAACATTTTTACACAATATTTACTTAAGAAAATAGTACGTAAACATTGTATAAAAAAAAACAATAGATACAACGAAAAACTAGTACATCAAAAAAAATTTTTTGTCCGACCGCTTCGGAAACAAAATCCGTAAAGCGTCTTACGACGACTGCTCAACACAGAACGAAACTCTACTCTATTCTACCTAAGGGAGCTCACTTATGGCAGTTAATTTTTAGGTCCTTTAATTCCGGACAAATTTCTTCTTTAAGGATACCAAAATACACTACCACAAACTCTACAAATTCCTCCTAGGGTCGACACACAAAACCAATACAAAACACTAAAACTTATAATAACTCCCTATACTCTAATTTAAAAATAACACTTAACAATAAATCATAATAAAAACTTAACTATATACTAACAAACTTTCTTTTAATATATTCTTGATCTTTTTTTATAATTTATGAATTGATTACTTTGAATTTCTGTTTTATTTACTCCTTATATTTCTTTAACTTTTCTTTTGTTTTGTTTCATTTTTGTTCTTTACATAAACTTTTATATTATATACAAAAAAACAGACTTGATACATATACATATGTGTATATACATATATATATATATATATATATATATATATATATATATATATATATATATATATATATAACCGGAGCCTGCGAAACACCCACCGAAAAACAACACTAAAACAAATTCCTCTGCGCTGTCGATTGCCGCCAAAAGTTTTCTCGCGCACTTTATTTTTACACAAATATGGGGACTGAATCCCGTATTTTTGGTAATGGCGCCTTTTCTTTGCTGCACTTCTAGACACAGTATTGGGACACACACAGAGTTACCTGTTTCAACGATACTTAGGAGTTTGTTTTGTCCTTCTTCTCTCCCCTGTTCCTGTGAGTTGCGTCGGCGGAACTTTTTTGGCAGAGACGTTTCCAGCTTCTCCCCGATCACTAGCTGTATTCACTCTAAGCAACAAAAAAAAATATCTTCTTCACCACATTCACTCTTGCACACAAAAAAACACTTATTACTTGGACGTCTATATTTCGTTTTTTTAATTTTATTACTCTTAATTTTATTTAATCTGCATCTTTTTCTTTTTTCCTATATTTAAATGTTCTTTATTTTCTTAATTTTTTCCTATTTGATTTGATTGTTTTAACTTTACTTTTTTTTTCTTTTATCCACAAACTGTGTATTTAGCTTTAAGTTTTCTTCTCTGTAAAATAAACCGATGTTCTGTCCTTCAAATCTTCTCAATAAGTGTTTTTTCTAATTCTCACTCAAATCTTCCTACATACATTCCATTCATTCCATTTTTCCACTCACATACCACAGATTCCATTCACACAGACACAACACTACGATAAAATAGAACCTTTTTATGCATCCATTCACGAATGGACACCCCACCTTCACATGCAACCCTGCTCATTCATTCACAATAGCCGCTGGTGGTGATTATCCATCAGCTGCTATTGTTCCACATTCATTCGCTCTCACACTTCCGCACAGCTGACACACTCAACAAACAACAACCATACATCCTCAACACGCAAACATCAAAATAAACAAAATTTTATCCACACCAATCTACATACATCCGCGCCAGCACTCATCATCATTCGTAAAATCCACATTCAATCATTCCTCAATTTCCATCAGCCCAAGACAACCATCCTTGCCTGGAGCCACCCAGACGCAACACTTTTTACAAACAAATGAATTTTGAATTACATTAAAAATTAGTTGAAACTATTATATATGGGCATTTCCAAGATTGCGAATGGGACATTCGTACGCATTCAAGTTAAAAAAAAAAATATGAAAACATAACAATTTTTTAAGCTCTTTATAACGGTTTAATTGCATTTCAGTAGCACTATTTTTGAGTGCAAAATGCAAATTGTACAACTCTTACATTCTCAAAATACTTTAAAAAAACATAGCATTGCAAACGGGACAAGAAATGGAAGTCATTTTTGGCAGCATATGGAATAATTGAAAAATTAGCGAATTTAGTCGTATGTTTTAGGAGCAAATTTTTTTTAAATATAATAGAATAATAAAGCTTGCTTCATAAAGTTATTCCTTTCCAATAGCTTTTATTATTAAAAAAAAAAAAAATTTATAACTATTGCAAACGGGACATTGCAAACGGGACATAATTTCCAAAAATTATTTTTTAGTGTTTTCTTTTTATTACATATTTGAAATAAATAAAAAATATACATATTTCAAGTAAAAGAAACTAAATATAATAAAATATCAAGATAATTCCGGAATTTTCATTTTTAAAGAAATTTAACCGTTATTCGTGCTTTACTAGATCTCTGCAACTTTTTTTTTAACTATTTGTTGTTGATACAATAAGTGTATAAAAAGAGTGCAATCGTTATGATACTTAAGAGTCAGTAATAACAAAAGGAAAAAATTACAAAAAGAGACGCAAAGTGTAAGAAAACATACATCTGGCAAACAAATTTACTCAAAATAAAAATGGAAATATATTTTTAAGTTAATAAATTATAAAAATTTAGACAGTTCTCTAATTAAATTTGAAAAAGAAATTTTTTTTCGCGGTTTTTAATATTTCTGTCGTGGTTGACCTTTTTCTGGAAATGCCCATATTGAATTTAACAAAATTTGCTAATTTTTCATATAGCTTGGAAGAGTGTTATAAAGTTGCAATCCTTTATAAAATAAATTTCTTTGCATTGCAGTTGTATTTACCCTTTCGATTCTGAAGTTGTTTATATTTCTTAAGCTATATGGCTGCACTTCTCCTACGTATGATACTTGTTCCATTAAATATTGTAGTGCTTCTCCTCTTTTTATTTTTTGGATAAAATTTAATGTATTAAAAGCAATCCTCTGTTTTATATTCAGCCACTTGAGTGCTTGTAGCATATAGGTGTGTATCTGTTGCATTTTAGAATAGTTCGCATTGCTTTATTTTGAAGCTTCTGCAGGCGTTCGATTTGTTGTGTAGTGCAGCATGGGTATATAATTGTGGAACAGAGTTCAAAATGTTTAATTATAGTACTATAGATGTTTATTGCAATAGTGGCGGATACTTGTTTCCTTATTCTTTAAAAAAAAACAATTTTTTTACCAATCTTTTTACACACATAGTCCATGATGTGTGTGAAGATAAATATGCCGATTTAAATATGTTTGACGTAAGAGCTTACGTCATGACATATTTAACTCAAAGTTAAATATGTTTTTAAGTGCCATCACTGACATATTTAAGTATACGTCATATATTTTTTGCATCGTATTAGATTTTCGGACCTACGCTATCCGAAAAACCATACCCTACTTCTCAATTGTATTTGTGAAAATTTTTATTAAAATATCAAAATCGACTTGGTGATTTTTTCAGCGATCTTGGATAGATTTTGGCCATTTCTGGCCAAATCCTTATTTGTCACTCATATTCAACTTATTTCGTTTTTAGCTATGGACCTACGCTACCCGAAAAACCATCCCCTATTTCTCAATTGTATTTGTGAAAATTTTTATTAAAATATCAAAATCGACTTGGTGATTTTTTCAGCGATCTTGGACAGATTTTGGCCATTTCTGGCCAAATCCTTATTTGTCACTCATATTCAACTTATTTCGTTTTTAGCTATGGACCTGCGCTACCCGAAAAACCATACCCTACTTCTCAATTGTATTTGTGAAATTTTTTATAAAAATATCAAAATCGACTTAGTGATTTTTTCAGCGATCTTGGATAGATTTTGGCCATTTCTGGCCAAATCCTTATTTGTCACTCATATTCAACTTATTTCGTTTTTAGCTATGGACCTGCGCTACCCGAAAAACCATACCCTACTTCTCAATTGTATTTGTGAAATTTTTTATAAAAATATCAAAATCGACTTAGTGATTTTTGCAGCGATCTTGGATAGATTTTGGCCATTTCTGGCCAAATCCTTATTTGTCACTCATATTCAACTTATTTCGTTTTTAGCTATGGACCTACGCTACCGGAAAAACCATATCCTATTTCTCAGTTGTATTTGTGAAAATTTTTATAAAAATATCAAAATCGACTTAGTGATTTTTTCAGCGATCTTGGATAGATTTTGGCCATTTCTGGCCAAATCCTTATTTGTCACTCATATTCAACTTATTTCGTTTTTAGCTATGGACCTACGCTACCGGAAAAACCATATCCTATTTCTCAATTGTATTTGTGAAATTTTTTATAAAAATATCAAAATCGATTTAGTGATTTTTTCAGCGATCTTGGATAGATTTTGGCCATTTCTGGCCAAATCCTTATTTGTCACTCATATTCAACTTATTTCGTTTTTAGCTATGGACCTGCGCTACCCGAAAAACCATACCCTACTTCTCAATTGTATTTGTGAAATTTTTTATAAAAATATCAAAATCGACTTAGTGATTTTTTCAGCGATCTTGGATAGATTTTGGCCATTTCTGGCCAAATCCTTATTTGTCACTCATATTCATCTTATTTCGTTTTTAGCTATGGACCTGCGCTACCCGAAAAACCATACCCTACTTCTCAATTGTATTTGTGAAAATTTTTATAAAAATATCAAAATCGACTTAGTGATTTTTTCAGCGATCTTGGATAGATTTTGGCCATTTCTGGCCAAATCCTTATTTGTCACTCATATTCAACTTATTTCGTTTTTAGCTATGGACCTACGCTACCGGAAAAACCATATCCTATTTCTCAATTGTATTTGTGAAATTTTTTATAAAAATATCAAAATCGACTTAGTGATTTTTTCAGCGATCTTGGATAGATTTTGGCCATTTCTGGCCAAATCCTTATTTGTCACTCATATTCAACTTATTTCGTTTTTAGCTATGGACCTACGCTACCGGAAAAACCATATCCTATTTCTCAATTGTATTTGTGAAATTTTTTATAAAAATATCAAAATCGACTTAGTGATTTTTTCAGCGATCTTGGATAGATTTTGGCCATTTCTGGCCAAATCCTTATTTGTCACTCATATTCAACTTATTTCGTTTTTAGCTATGGACCTACGCTACCGGAAAAACCATATCCTATTTCTCAATTGTATTTGTGAAATTTTTTATAAAAATATCAAAATCGACTTAGTGATTTTTTCAGCGATCTTGGATAGATTTTGGCCATTTCTGGCCAAATCCTTATTTGTCACTCATATTCAACTTATTTCGTTTTTAGCTATGGACCTACGCTACCGGAAAAACCATATCCTATTTCTCAATTGTATTTGTGAAATTTTTTATAAAAATATCAAAATCGACTTAGTGATTTTTTCAGCGATCTTGGATAGATTTTGGCCATTTCTGGCCAAATCCTTATTTGTCACTCATATTCAACTTATTTCGTTTTTAGCTATGGACCTGCGCTACCCGAAAAACCATACCCTACTTCTCAATTGTATTTGTGAAATTTTTTATAAAAATATCAAAATCGACTTAGTGATTTTTTCAGCGATTTTGGATAGATTTTGGCCATTTCTGGCCAAATCCTTATTTGTCACTCATATTCATCTTATTTCGTTTTTAGCTATGGACCTGCGCTACCCGAAAAACCATACCCTACTTCTCAATTGTATTTGTGAAAATTTTTATTAAAATATCAAAATCGACTTAGTGATTTTTTCAGCGATCTTGGATAGATTTTGGCCATTTCTGGCCAAATCCTTATTTGTCACTCATATTCAACTTATTTCGTTTTTAGCTATGGACCTACGCTACCGGAAAAACCATATCCTATTTCTCAATTGTATTTGTGAAATATTTTATAAAAATATCAAAATCGACTTAGTGATTTTTTCAGCGATCTTGGATAGATTTTGGCCATTTCTGGCCAAATCCTTATTTGTCACTCATATTCATCTTATTTCGTTTTTAGCTATGGACCTGCGCTACCCGAAAAACCATACCCTACTTCTCAATTGTATTTGTGAAAATTTTTATTAAAATATCAAAATCGACTTAGTGATTTTTTCAGCGATCTTGGATAGATTTTGGCCATTTCTGGCCAAATCCTTATTTGTCACTCATATTCATCTTATTTCGTTTTTAGCTATGGACCTGCGCTACCCGAAAAACCATACCCTACTTCTCAATTGTATTTGTGAAAATTTTTATTAAAATATCAAAATCGACTTAGTGATTTTTTCAGCGATCTTGGATAGATTTTGGCCATTTCTGGCCAAATCCTTATTTGTCACTCATATTCAACTTATTTCGTTTTTATCTATGGACCTACGCTACCGGAAAAACCATATCCTATTTCTCAATTGTATTTGTGAAATTTTTTATAAAAATATCAAAATCGACTTAGTGATTTTTTCAGCGATCTTGGATAGATTTTGGCCATTTCTGGCCAAATCCTTATTTGTCACTCATATTCAACTTATTTCGTTTTTAGCTATGGACCTACGCTACCGGAAAAACCATATCCTATTTCTCAATTGTATTTGTGAAATTTTTTATAAAAATATCAAAATCGACTTAGTGATTTTTTCAGCGATCTTGGATAGATTTTGGCCATTTCTGGCCAAATCCTTATTTGTCACTCATATTCAACTTATTTCGTTTTTAGCTATGGACCTACGCTACCGGAAAAACCATATCCTATTTCTCAATTGTATTTGTGAAATTTTTTATAAAAATATCAAAATCGACTTAGTGATTTTTTCAGCGATCTTGGATAGATTTTGGCCATTTCTGGCCAAATCCTTATTTGTCACTCATATTCAACTTATTTCGTTTTTAGCTATGGACCTACGCTACCGGAAAAACCATATCCTATTTCTCAATTGTATTTGTGAAATTTTTTATAAAAATATCAAAATCGACTTAGTGATTTTTTCAGCGATCTTGGATAGATTTTGGCCATTTCTGGCCAAATCCTTATTTGTCACTCATATTCAACTTATTTCGTTTTTAGCTATGGACCTACGCTACCGGAAAAACCATATCCTATTTCTCAATTGTATTTGTGAAATTTTTTATAAAAATATCAAAATCGACTTAGTGATTTTTTCAGCGATCTTGGATAGATTTTGGCCATTTCTGGCCAAATCCTTATTTGTCACTCATATTCAACTTATTTCGTTTTTAGCTATGGACCTACGGTACCGGAAAAATCATATCCTATTTCTCAATTGTATTTGTGAAATTTTTTATAAAAATATCAAAATCGACTTAGTGATTTTTTCAGCGATCTTGGATAGATTTTGGCCATTTCTGGCCAAATCCTTATTTGTCACTCATATTCAACTTATTTCGTTTTTAGCTATGGACCTACGCTACCGGAAAAACCATATCCTATTTCTCAATTGTATTTGTGAAATTTTTTATAAAAATATCAAAATCGACTTAGTGATTTTTTCAGCGATCTTGGATAGATTTTGGCCATTTCTGGCCAAATCCTTATTTGTCACTCATATTCAACTTATTTCGTTTTTAGCTATGGACCTGCGCTACCCGAAAAACCATACCGTACTTCTCAATTGTATTTGTGAAATTTTTTATAAAAATATCAAAATCGACTTAGTGATTTTTTCAGCGATCTTGGATAGATTTTGGCCATTTCTGGCCAAATCCTTATTTGTCACTCATATTCAACTTATTTCGTTTTTAGCTATGGACCTACGCTACCGGAAAAACCATATCCTATTTCTCAATTGTATTTGTGAAATTTTTTATAAAAATATCAAAATCGACTTAGTGATTTTTTCAGCGATCTTGGATAGATTTTGGCCATTTCTGGCCAAATCCTTATTTGTCACTCATATTCATCTTATTTCGTTTTTAGCTATGGACCTGCGCTACCCGAAAAACCATACCCTACTTCTCAATTGTATTTGTGAAAATTTTTATTAAAATATCAAAATCGACTTAGTGATTTTTTCAGCGATCTTGGATAGATTTTGGCCATTTCTGGCCAAATCCTTATTTGTCACTCATATTCATCTTATTTCGTTTTTAGCTATGGACCTGCGCTACCCGAAAAACCATACCCTACTTCTCAATTGTATTTGTGAAAATTTTTATTAAAATATCAAAATCGACTTAGTGATTTTTTCAGCGATCTTGGATAGATTTTGGCCATTTCTGGCCAAATCCTTATTTGTCACTCATATTCAACTTATTTCGTTTTTAGCTATGGACCTACGCTACCGGAAAAACCATATCCTATTTCTCAATTGTATTTGTGAAATTTTTTATAAAAATATCAAAATCGACTTAGTGATTTTTTCAGCGATCTTGGATAGATTTTGGCCATTTCTGGCCAAATCCTTATTTCTCACTCATATTCAACTTATTTCGTTTTTAGCTATGGACCTACGCTACCGGAAAAACCATATCCTATTTCTCAATTGTATTTGTGAAATTTTTTATAAAAATATCAAAATCGACTTAGTGATTTTTTCAGCGATCTTGGATAGATTTTGGCCATTTCTGGCCAAATCCTTATTTGTCACTCATATTCAACTTATTTCGTTTTTAGCTATGGACCTACGCTACCGGAAAAACCATATCCTATTTCTCAATTGTATTTGTGAAATTTTTTATAAAAATATCAAAATCGACTTAGTGATTTTTTCAGCGATCTTGGATAGATTTTGGCCATTTCTGGCCAAATCCTTATTTGTCACTCATATTCAACTTATTTCGTTTTTAGCTATGGACCTACGCTACCGGAAAAACCATATCCTATTTCTCAATTGTATTTGTGAAATTTTTTATAAAAATATCAAAATCGACTTAGTGATTTTTTCAGCGATCTTGGATAGATTTTGGCCATTTTTGGCCAAATCCTTATTTGTCACTCATATTCAACTTATTTCGTTTTTAGCTATGGACCTACGCTACCGGAAAAACCATATCCTATTTCTCAATTGTATTTGTGAAATTTTTTATAAAAATATCAAAATCGACTTAGTGATTTTTTCAGCGATCTTGGATAGATTTTGGCCATTTCTGGCCAAATCCTTATTTGTCACTCATATTCAACTTATTTCGTTTTTAGCTATGGACCTACGCTACCGGAAAAACCATATCCTATTTCTCAATTGTATTTGTGAAATTTTTTATAAAAATATCAAAATCGACTTAGTGATTTTTTCAGCGATCTTGGATAGATTTTGGCCATTTCTGGCCAAATCCTTATTTGTCACTCATATTCAACTTATTTCGTTTTTAGCTATGGACCTACGCTACCGGAAAAACCATATCCTATTTCTCAATTGTATTTGTGAAATTTTTTATAAAAATATCAAAATCGACTTAGTGATTTTTTCAGCGATCTTGGATAGATTTTGGCCATTTCTGGCCAAATCCTTATTTGTCACTCATATTCAACTTATTTCGTTTTTAGCTATGGACCTACGCTACCCGAAAAACCATACCCTACTTCTCAATTGTATTTGTGAAATTTTTTATTAAAATATCAAAATCGACTTAGTGATTTTTTCAGCGATCTTGGATAGATTTTGGCCATTTCTGGCCAAATCCTTATTTGTCACTCATATTCAACTTATTTCGTTTTTAGCTATGGACCTGCGCTACCCGAAAAACCTTACCCTACTTCTCAATTGTATTTGTGAAAATTTTTATTAAAATATCAAAATCGACTTAGTGATTTTTTCAGCGATCTTGGATAGATTTTGGCCATTTCTGGCCAAATCCTTATTTGTCACTCATATTCAACTTATTTCGTTTTTAGCTATGGACCTACGCTACCGGAAAAACCATATCCTATTTCTCAATTGTATTTGTGAAATTTTTTATAAAAATATCAAAATCGACTTAGTGATTTTTTCAGCGATCTTGGATAGATAAATGGCCAAAATCTATCCAAGATCGCTGAAAAAATCACTAAGTCGATTTTGATATTTTTATAAAAAATTTCACAAATACAATTGAGAAGTAGGGTATGGTTTTTCGGGTAGCGCAGGTCCATAGCTAAAAACGAAATAAGTTGAATATGAGTGACAAATAAGGATTTGGCCAGAAATGGCCAAAATCTATCCAAGATCGCTGAAAAAATCACTAAGTCGATTTTGATATTTTTATAAAAAATTTCACAAATACAATTGAGAAATAGGATATGGTTTTTCCGGTAGCGTAGGTCCATAGCTAAAAACAAAATAAGTTGAATATGAGTGACAAATAAGGATTTGGCCAGAAATGGCCAAAATCTATCCAAGATCGCTGAAAAAATCACTAAGTCGATTTTGATATTTTTATAAAAAATTTCACAAATACAATTGAGAAGTAGGGTATGGTTTTTCGGGTAGCGTAGGTCCATAGCTAAAAACGAAATAAGTTGAATATGAGTGACAAATAAGGATTTGGCCAGAAATGGCCAAAACTTAAACTTAAGTTCTTTATCAATTACTAGTCCAAAATATTTGTTTTCATTTACCTTTTCAATTGTTTGATCGTTTATTTCAAAAATTACGTTACTGTCTGTCTTTATTTCCAATAGTTTTGTTTTGTTCTCATTTAACTTAAGTTTATTCATATTCAACCATGAATTTATATTTTCCATATCATCCATTAAGTCACCTTAACATTGTTGATTTGTTTCTACCTTAGCAAAAAGTAGTGTGTCATCCGCATACATAATTATTTTACATTTTTTTAAAACATTTGGTAGATCGTTAATATATATCATAAATAGTAAAGCTCCCAAAATGGACCCTTGAGGCACTCCATATTCATTGATTAATGGTTTAGACTGCGCGGTATTTACTTTTGTAATTTGTTTCCTTTCAGTAAGGTATGTTTGAAACCATTTTAGTTCCCTATCTCTAATGCCGTAACTACAAAGTTTTTGGAGAAGGATTTCTATTGTTTCAAAAGCTCTCTTGAAAACAAGGAATAAAGCAATTATTTTTTAATGACTGTAATTCTTTTTCCATGCCGTTTCACATGAAAATTTTTTTCTAAATCCCGACTGATATTTTGACAGTAAATTTTCAGTTTCCAAATACTTTTCTAGTTGTTCTTTTACTACTTTCTCTATAAGTTTCTCTCAAGTTTTTAACGCATTAATTGGTCGAAACTCCTCACATTTCTTTGTTTTTGCAATCTTTTCAATTGGAGTAATCATCGATGTTTTCCAGTTTTCAGGAAATACGCCGGTTTGTAGTGACGTATTTATGATGTCAAGTATTACTCCTCCTACAACGCTCCAATTGTCAAGTATCATTTTGCTGTTTATTTTGTCAAAATCTGATTTACGTTTTAGGTTTTTACATATTATTTTTAAATCTACTAGAGATATTAATCGGAATTTAAATTAGGAGCTTATCACAGGTACATTGTGGACATATTGCCCATTGTTTATCACAGATCTTATTGCGGTTATGCTGTCAACGAAATATTTGTTGAATTTTTCGGTTATATCATAGTTATTCCTATATTCTACATCATTAAATATCACAGATTCGATTGCATTTTTTGGTTTTCTTAAAATTAAATTTTTTATCTGCCTCCACATTTCTTTCTGATCTCAGGCAAAATTTATTTTATTATTGATATATTTATTTTTCTCATTTTGGATTTTTACTTTGTAAATATTTCTTTGCCTCATTAGTATTTGCAAATTTTGCTATTTGATATATATGAATTTTTGTTTGTTTTAATCTATTTATTTCTTGATTAAACCATCTGCACTCTTTATCCTCTCTAATAGTTTTCTTTATACTTAATTTTTTAACGGCATTTAATAAGCATTCGTCGAAAATGCTAACTTTATAATTAATGTGGAAATTTCTGTTGATTTGATAAATCCCTTGAATTTCTGCTTTAAATTTTTGTTTGTCGTATTTAAAAATTTCAATTTCCTTGGCTTTGTTACTTTTTATGTGGCTACTATTTTCTATTATTATATCTATAGCTTCATGATCCGATATTTTATTAGAAATATTTATACTAGCTGATGTATTTCTATTATTAGTTATTATGTAGTCAATTGTTGTTTTTGAAGTATGTGTTACTCTTGTAAAATTTTCTATAACTTGTTTTAACCCATACCGTTTAAAAGGCATTTAATTTCATTTTTATAATAACTTTGTTTGTTCCAATCTATGTTTACATCGCCCGCTGTTATGATATCATTACTTAATTCACAAAGTCTTTCTAAAGTTTCTTTAAAAGCTTCTAAAAATTCATATTCAGCGCTACTTGGAGACCTGTATACAGCAGCTATAATAAATTTGTTGTTTTCTTTCTGTGCCATGTAAGCCGATATCCAAACTTTTGATTCAACAATATTTTCGGCTATATGTAAACATTCCATTTCTTTTTAAAATATATGGTTACGCCTCCGGTCCTATTTGAATTTGATAAGGAATTATATTGGTTGTATCCATTTAAAAATTTTTCTGCTTCACTGACTTCCTTGGTTAGATGAGTTTCTGACAATATAATGAATTCAGGATTATTTATTTGTGCTATAATTTCTAGTTGGTTGAAGTTATTTAATAAACCTTGTATGTTTGTGTATATACCATATATTTGCCATAATTGTTATTTCTTGTTATTTTTTGTGATTTCCATGACATTTGAGACACATTATATTATTTTTACATTCATTCGCTTTATGATTATACCCGTTGCATTTGAAACATTGTATTATGTCAGTTCCCTCATAAACTCTGCATTTTTCCCAGCCAATATTTACTTTTTGAGCTTTTATCAAATTTGTGTATGAGTCTTTATCTGTTTTTAATATTGTATTGTATATAACCCGGTCATTTCTTTTATATTCATATAGTTTTGTTACTTCCATTTCACCTTCATATAGAATTTCATTTTGTTTCTTTAGTTTTTTTTTCAATCTCTTTTTCGTTGAACTTAAATGTCATTCCTGTAATTTTTATCTTCATTGATTTTGTTTTGGAACTTTGATTTCATACGAATCGCTAATCTCATTCTGAAGCACCTCTTTAATTTTTTCTCTTTCTTCTTCATTTTTACTTTGTATAACTACAGAACCATTTTTTCGTTGTTCCACGCTAACAATGTTAAAGTTTGATGGATTAACTTTATTATTCAAATCTTCTTTGGTTTTTAAAACGGTTTCTTTCTCTTTAGGCTTGACGATTAAGGGGTTTTGTTTCTTTTCATCTGGCATCACCATTTTATTTTTCAAAGCTTCCGAAAGTGATAGCTATTTGGCTGTGCTTTATTTTCTTCTATTGTCTTTTTAATCTCTTCGCACATTATTTTGTTGTTTTTTTTAATTGTGTTGAAGATTTCGTATACTTTATTTAATTATTTTACATTAAATTTACAGGATTTTTGGGCTTCATCGAGTTTTTATACCCTCCAAAAAAGAATTTGGAGGGTATATTCACTTTGTCATTCCGTTTGTAACGCATCGAAATATCCATCTCAGACCCCATAAAGTATATATATTCTTGATCAGTGATGAAATCTAAGACGAACTGAGCATGTCCGTCCGTCCGTCCGTCTGTGGAAATCACGATTCAGTCCAAACGAAAAGAGCTAGACTCTTGAAATTTAGCATAAATATATTTTAAAACTTAGAGCAGGTTAAGTTCGAAGATGGGCTAAATCGGGCAAGAGGGTAAAAAGTTCCCCTAAGAAGAACTAAACCAACCCAGAAAAAACAACATAATTTTTAAAGTTTTTTGGTTATTTTGTTAAGCAAATGATATATTTTTATGTCAAATACGGTCCAACGCCTTAAACTTGGAGCCATTAAATAAAATAAAAATATTTTTTGACCCCGCCCACTTTAGTGGGCGTTATTATAGGCAAAAATAGCATAAAAATTTAACAAATTGTTTTACTTAAGCCTACATTCCTTAAAAATAACACTTTTAAGCTTTAATGACGAAGCTGAGACGAAACCTGGTACTACTCTGCCCTACCCCCTCCTTCCCCTTCGCCCTCTAAACGACCCTACCAAAAAAAATTTTTTTTTTTTTTAAATTTTGTATATAATCATTCCAAGCATTTATCTTTAGAGTTTTATGACTGCCGATTTCTGCCCTACCTCCCCCCCACCTCTTCCTTTGCCCCCTAAATGACCCTACTAAAAAAAATTTTTTTATTTTTAATTTTGTATATAATCATCCCAAGCATTTATCTTTAGAGTTTTATGACTGCCGATTTCTGCCCTAACCCCCGACCCCCTCTTCCTTTGCTCCCAAAATGACCCTACCAAAAAAAATGTTCATTTAAATTTTGTATATAATCATCCCAAGCATTTATCTTTAGAGTTTCATGACTGCCGATTTCTGCCCTACCCCCTTCCCCCCTCTTCCTTTGCCACCTAAATGACTACCAAAAAGAAATTTTTTTTAAATTTTGTATATAATCATCCCAAACATTTATCTTTAGAGTTTTATGACTGCCTGTTGCTGCCCTACCCCCTCCTCCCCCTTTGCCCGCTAAATGACCCTATTAAAAATAAATATAAATTTTTTTTTATTTTGTGTATAATCATCCCAAGCATATATTTTTACAGTTTTATGTGTATTTGTTTCTGCCCTACCCCCTCTCCCCCTTTGCCCTTTAAATGACCCTATCAAAAAAAAGAAATTTTAATTTTGTATATAATTATACCAAGCATTTATTTTTAGAGTTTAATGACAAAGGTGAAATGTTTCCCCCACAGCCCTTGCCAGAGCGACCCCGCCAAAATACAGTTTTTATAGCCTCCAAAGAGAATTGTGATGAAGTCTAAGACGGTCCAGCAATGCCCATACGTTCGTCTGTGGACAACATGATATTGTCTGTTTTTTAACCCCGCCCCATTTAGTGGGCGTTGACTTACGATATTATATAAAGGAACTCTGTCCCACCAAGTTAAACATATCAAATTCACTTACTAAATATTTGGAGGGTATTTAAGATTCGACCCGGTCGAATATAACGTTTTTACTTGTTTTATTCTTTCATCATATCTTTTTTCTATTGCTTCCAGTAACTTTTTTTATTTCATATTCATATTGTTTTAGTGCCATTTCAAACTCTCAGCTAAGTTGTTACTATTTCTTTTAACATTGTCGTGAACATCATTAAGAGCCATATCTAGGTTATGTATGTATTGAAGGCAGTCATCGCATATAAATCTTAAAAAACCGCCAGAATCAAGAATTCCTCGCGAGTATTGATCGAGGTTTGCAAACTCCTTCACACATAATTCCACTCTGGCCGCGAATTGCAGTTTCACTTTAGTGACACTCTGCCATATTGCTTGTATGGAAATTTTATTTTTCGTTTTTCCAAAGTTTTTGAAAGTTTTTTTCAAGTTTTTTATTCTTTAAAGTAAAATCCAGCTTTGTTAATGGTGTTTTATATTTCTTTCTATTTTTAATCAACTTTTGCTATTTATTTTTTTTTAAATTATGGAGCTTTGCTCTGTTGCTTGTTTCCTTGGAAGTTTCCAATATATACTATGAAATCTGTTCGTCAGCAATGAATAGGTACCAGAGTCTCGAGCAGTTTTAAAAATTTTTAGATGGCATGAATGAAAGGGTTGATTAACCCTCTAACCGCTAAGACCGTCTCAAGACGGTCTTCGATTTTTGTGCTCCAATACTGTATTATACATTTTTTCGCTTCGACATAGTGAAAACTGTCTTTAGACAACACTTTCTAACATTTGTTATATTTCCCAACACATTCTAATACTTCGTTTCCTAGCTGTGATCAATCAAGTGCAAAAAGTCAACAATTTAGCATCAAAAATTATTTCGCAAATTTAATTTTTCGCAACTACTAAAAAAACACATTTAGAATAACGCGATCGACTTCAAAATTTTACGGTAAGTAAATAACATATTATATTTGAGTTTTATTATGTATTTGAAGTGAAAAAAATAAAAATATTGTGTTTTCAAAACGTAATACTGAAGACCGTCTCTAGACGGTCTTGCCGGTTTGTGTATACAAAAATTGCCCCCTTATTTCATTGTTGTTTTCACCTCTTGCTCATAAAAACATTATTGTTTGCTTATTGTTCTATTATTTGCAAACTTTTATTTTGCTATAGTGCTAAAGATGGACTTTACTAAACGTCCGTATAAGAAAAAGATAAATTTGGAGCAAATGTCTGATGAACAAATACTCGAGTATCGATTCCATCGATAGTTGTGTAGAGAGCACAGATGAAAGTTTTGATAGCGATGACAGCGTTGCCGATCCCACTTATGTTTTCGATAATATCGAGACCGATACAGTGCCAGAGGATGCAGAACAGGCCATAGCAGAATGCGCTCAAAATATGGGAATAGCTGAAACCACGGATGCGTTTGTAGAGGCAATAAATTTGTCACTGAATTGCAGCACACTGGACATACCATTGGCTGATCTAACTTTCGTTGAAGATGCAGCAACGCTCGAAAGCATTGCGACACAAGAACCGTCGACATCAACTGCAACCACAACAAAAGCATCCTTCAAATGCAAGAGAGCCCGGTCTCCATTGCCAACAGCTGAAGCTACTGGACCATCAGTACAACCTAATACTGGCGGTTTTGTTGGAGGTATGACGCTGTTTGGCTTATTTTATAACTACTTATTCTCCCTTTTGATAAACAGATCTGAATGAAATATCTAAGAACTCGAAAGACCTGTCCAAGCTATTGGGGGAAGAATGCCTTCCCCCAATAGCTTTCTCAGCAAAGAGCAGAGAGGATTTTGTGTAGAATACATGACTTCAATCCATGGAGTCGTTGTCAATACTGTGCTATGGAAGGATAACAAATGTGTCCGCCTGGCATCGACATCGGTATTGAACGTTTCGACAGAACCAATCCTGATGAACAACTATCAAAGACTCCTCGGTATGACAGAAAGCAGAAGTTCATCGAAATCAACTGCCCTCAAATCATCCGAGAATACAATGCTCACATGGGTGGAGTAGATCTCATGGATGGTTTCATGGGTCGATACCATATTCGAGCTAAGACTCGTAACATTATTATTAGGTTGTTCTACCATTTTGTGGACATGGCCTCTACAAATGCATTCATTTTGTACAAACGTTTGCAAGCCGAGAAGGCCAATGCTTCCAACAATGAAGAACTAGTTTTACAGCTTCCAAATTTCCGTGAAGAAATATCTGCTGGACTCGTTTCCTTCAAAAATAAACGGCCTCTAGAACGACCATCTGCTCAAAATCTCGATGAGCCTTTATCACCACAGCCTGGCATATCAAGTGTTGGGAAAAGATCTGTTCATCAAGTTGCTGATGTTCGGTTCGATGGTCTCGATCATTTTCCTGTTTGGGTGGACAGAAAAGCCAAAAAAAGGTGCAAACATTGTAAGAAATCTGACACCCAAGTCGTCTGTTCCAAATGCGACATTCACTTATGCGGTCAGATCGATAAAAATTGTTTCTGGGACTACCACCATCGAAAATAATATCTATTGTAACTTATGTGCCGCTTTTTTCTCAATAAATTTCTTTTTATAAATAAAATTTACCTGTGATGTTTTATTATATGCAAACCGGCAAGACCGTCTATAGACGGTCTTCAAGATTTTTTACCTGGTGCTCGTCCAGAATGTTTTTTCCACTTGAAAATTAAAACTTAAGGTTGTTTTGACTATATATTCTGTAAAAAAAAATATGGGCTTCCTCCGATCATATTTAGGGTCTTGCCGGTTAGAGGGTTAACTTGTGTTGGCATAATAAAAGTAGTGCGAATAAAAAACAGTCAAAGCAAATGGAGAGTTAAATACAAGCACGTGCATTGATGTTTTTGGGCAGTTAAATGAACGGCAGAAGCAATGAACATATGAATGAGCAATAAAAGTGAATATGCAATTTCTTTTCTCTGATCTACATGCATTTCATTGGTGTTTTACCAAATCATCAGTCGACTTTAACCATAGTTTTAAAACGTTACAGGAAGTAGCTGGAACAAGATTAACGACTGTTGACAAAATGAGAGTACGCAATCGAGATAGATTTATACTTTATACGGTACGAGATACTTAAAAGTTATATATACACATATATATATATATATATATATATATATATATTTTACGACAGCAGAGATTAATTTTCTGCTTAATGAAGTGGAGAAGTTTAAAGATATAATTGAGTGCAAAAAAACTGACCGAATTAGGGCCGAAGAAAAGATTAAAACGTGGATAAAAATTGAAGGCAGCTTTAACGCAATGTTTGGGCAGATTTTCCGGAGTCACGGAGTCCTAAAGACTAAATATGAAAATTTGAAGAAAACGGCAAAATCACATTTTGCGGCAGATAAACAAGAACAGTACCGGACTGGTGGTGGCATTTTGCCAGCAGCAACAGTAACTGATGTAGATAGCAAAATATCTCTAATTTGCCAGCCGGAGCAAATGTTTGGCATGGAATCAATCTATGACGACGATATCATAGAAATATGTAAGTATACATGTACAATGTACATATACAAACACAAAATTTATTCATAAAAATTTTATCTATTGTATTACCTGGCTAAGCCGCCTTCTACTTAAATTTTTTGCAGGTGAAAATGATGAATCACAAATTCAAGATCATCAAGCTGATCATAACGTCAGTGGCATCAAAACTGAATCAGGTAAATATAAACTTACTTATATCATTCTTTATTGTACTTATTTAAACTTTTCTTTCCAGTTGAAAATAGTCCATGGGTAAAATATACTCCAAAGTCCTTAAAAACGCCTGTCCATAGTGCGCTTAAAAAAAAAACAAAAAACTAAAGATGTTTGGATAAAAGTTGGGGAGGCAAAATTGACAAAAATTGAAATGGAAATGGACTGTTTAAAAAAACAGGCGGTGTTAAATGATCTAACAGAAACAAAACTTAAGCTAGATATCGAAAAGGCGAAAATAGAAATGGAGATAATGCAGAAAAAGTTAAAAATTTTGTAGATGGAAATTTGTAAATTAGTGAATCAATTAATACCTTGCGGAATATATTTATTTGTTTATTTTTTATGTACATATTATTAATTATTATTGAATAAAATGTTTTAGTTATCTTAAATGTTTTCGGTTACATAACACTGCAAATAAAATTTAATTATTTAACCTTTCGTTCATGTTACATACAGATTATTATAGTAGATTTTTAAAATATCCTGTAATTAAATTCTGTCGCGCCGTGTTATCTGCCCCTGTGTCGTTTGGTCTATTACAAGGAACTGTGGTTACATTGTTAAGAGCTTCTTCAATATGATCAGGTAGGCTTGGAGGCATTCCGTCATTGTTAATGCAACAAACATTGTGCAAAACGGCTGTTGCAATAATAATTGGTTGGACTTTTTCTAACTTTAACCTAATTCCAAGAGATAGGATTGGAAATCTTCTTTTCCATACCCCGTAACTTCTCTCAACACAGTTACGGGTCCTGATTTGAGACTCATTATAAAGAATTTCTTCAGGAGTTTTCGGATCCAATAAGGGGGTCATTATGAAGTGTTTTTCCGGGTAGCCACTGTCAGCAACTATAAAGCTGTCACTGAAATCACCGCGTTCAAACATTGAAAAAATTTTTGAATTTTTAAGTATGTTGCTATCATGGGCAGAGCCTGGCCAACGGGCGACAATATTCAAAATTTTTAAATGTGGGTCGCACATTGTTTGAACATTTATAGAAAAAAATCCCTTTCTGTTGCGGTATAATTCCGGATTATCACCACCTACATGTATACATCATATATGTGTATGTAATTAAAACGGTTGTTATTGATTTTTAAATTAGTATAATTAGAACGTACCTGGAGATATTATTTTCACGTGCGTGCAATCTAGCGCTGCTACTACCTTTGGAAATTTTGCAATATTATAGAATTCCATTTTTAGTTTAGATATACCTTCTTCGGCATAGGGAAATATTATAAATTGCGGTTTCAAAAGTGCTATAAAATGTGTTACGGTGGTAACCACTTTTGAGACGGTACTTGCAGATACTCCATACAAATCGCCAATTGTCCTAAGCATACCACCAGTAGCATATACCCGAAGAGTTATCAAGAACATTTGCTCTTCAGTGACAGCATAGTTCCTAAACATAAATTATTTATATCGTGAATGTAATATCTCAATACTTTACTTACCAGTTAGTTTTATGTTTAATATGTGGGGCAATTAACTCCAAGATACTATAAGCTGAAACCTTAGTAAGCAGAAATCTCTGAAAGAACTCTTTTTCATCATATAAAATAAAGTCATTCGACCTAGGCCTTATAGAATGAGATTTTCGCGAAATTGTGACATCCAAAATATTATAAGTTTCAAAATCACTAAAATCATCTTCGTCTGATGAAAAATTCACTCTTGAAACTATTTTTTACTACTTTACAAGCAAACTTTTAATACTTTGAAACAAAATAAATCACACTGTTCTGAAAATCATATGGTCTGTAAACGTAGTTTAAGCGCCCAATTTTGGCCGTTTAAAGGTAGTTTAAATGTAGACTGGTTTATTGTTTTCTTAGTTTAAACACACTTTAAACAAAACAACGAGATGATCGCTGACTGACTAATTAGCCCTAAGTCTGTTATGCATATAAGATATCCAATAAAATTAATAGTAAATAAAATGATTATTACATTTCAAAATGTCCCATTTTTCGGTAAAATATATGGTCACCGTAGGTATAGACTTACTGATGTATCTGATAAACATGATAATGTGTTTGTGTATTTTAATCTTCCTCAATTTTTCTAAAACGTGAGTTAACATAAAAGAAACGTTTACCATGAACATGAGGATAACATTTGTTTAAATATACGTATTAAGAAAAGAATACTGTTACTTTGCACCGAACATTGGTTCATGCTATGCTTCCATTCTTCATATGAATGCATGTTCTGTTTTTATATCTTTAAAAACTAAAAATTTTCAAATATAATATTTAAGATCATATTTTTATACCCTTCACAAAAAAGTGAAAGGGTATATATAGGTTTGTCATACCGTGTATAATTTCTTCGATATGCACATGGGACCCCATAAAGTATATATATTCTGTTTCCTTATGAATAGCGATGACGATTGAGCGATGTCCGTCTGTCTGTACGTGAAATCGGTTTTTCCAAACCCCCAGAAGAACTAGAGAGTTCGTTCTTTGACCGTTGGATTGGAAATGAACTTAAATAGAGTGCTATTTAAAGAAAGATCCAGAACTGGGAAGCTTACACCTATTTCTCGACGCAAAATTTATATCAAAAACCAATTATTTTTTTTACTCTTTGTAAATTAAACCTATTTCGTGCTTTAGGAAGCCTCAATAGTCTATTAAAAACTAAAAAAATAAAAATAAATTTTCCAGGGATGGGAAACAAAAATTTTTTTTTCGGCCTATTCCGTATATTGTAGTACATGTAGTAACTAAAATTTTAAGTCTTTCTTTAACGAAACCTCTTTATACGTCATGAAGACTGGCAAAAAAAAATTTTTTTTATTCAAATTTTGCTTCCAGGGGTGGGAAATTGCATTTTTTTATACGTGAAAGTAATCAAACAGGCAACTGATGTTGTTGTTGTTGTTGTTTTATTGCTAACTAAAACTGTATTATAACTTAGGAAAAAAATTGGTATGAAAAATTCAAAAAAATAAAATAAAATTTCGAACATAGGGATGGACAAGTGCAATATTTAATAGTACATAAAAGTGACCAAACTGGTTAAAAATTTGAGATTTTTCTTAAAATAAATTACTTTATACCTCATGAACCGTTGCACTGATAAAAAAAAATTAAAATTTCCCTTCCAGGGTTGGGATATTAAAAGTTTTTTTTGGTACATGCAATATTTTGTAGTACATGTAAAAACCAAAATGGTTGCAAAATTTGAGTTTTTCTAAAACAAAACTACTGTATACCTCATGTAGATTTGCATTAATAAAAAAATTTTAAAAATTAAAATTTCGCTTCCAGGGCTGGGAAATTGAAATTTTTTTTATACATAAAAGTAACCAAAAAGTCAATTGACGTTGTTTTTTTTTCTAAAACTATTTTGTATTTTAGGAAGAACAAAATTGGTATCAAAAATGTCCAAAAAACAAATCGAAATTTCGAATCCAGGGTTGGACAAGTGCAATATTTTATAGTTCATGAAGGTGAAAAAAATGGTTCAAAATTTTAAATTTTTCTTAAATAATTCTACTTTATACCTCATGAAGAGTTGCATTGGAAAAAAAAAGAAGCAAAAATTAAAGTTTCACTTCCAGGGTTTGGAAGTTTAAAGTTTTTTTGGTACATGCAATATATTGTAGTACATAAAAGTGACCAAAATGGTTGCAAATTTTAAGTTTTTCTTAAATAAAACGACTTTATACCTAATGAAGACTAGGATTGGTAAAAAAGAATTAAAATTTCGCTTCCAGGGCTGGGAAATTTAAATATTTTTTTATACAAAATGTAACCACTAACGTCGGTTTTTTACTAATTAAAACTATTTTTTAGTTCAGTAAAAACAAAATTGGTATCAAAAATTTAAAAAAAATCAAAATTTAGATTCCAGAGGTGGATTACTGCAATATTTTGTAGTACATGAAAGTAACCAAAATGGTTACAAATATTATGTTTTTCTTAAATAAAACTATTTCATGCCTCATTAAGAGTTGCATTGGTAAAAAAATAGTAAAATTTCGTTTCCAGGGTTGGGAAATTGAAATATTTTTTCTGCATTAAAGTAACCAAAAGGGCAGTTGACATTGTTTTTTTTTTGCTAATTAAAACTGGTTTATAATTCGGGAAGAACAAAATTGGTATGAAAGTCTTAAAAAATCAAAATTTCGATTCCAGGCCCTGGAGTCCAGGGTTGGACAAATGATATATTTTATATTATTCATGTGACAAAAAAACTTAAAAATTAAAATATATTTTGTCAAGTAAAACTATGTTTCACCTCACTAAGAATGGCATTCGTAAAAAAATAAAAATTTGCTTCCAGAGTTGGAAAATCTAAATATTTTTGGTACATAAAAGTACCCACATAAATTCCCAATTTTGTTTTTTTTTTTCAGTGAATTAAACATATTTTATAATTCGCTAAGAATTAAATTGGTATTAAACATTTTTACATTAAAAATTCGGTTCCAGGGTTGGAAAATCGAAATTTTTTGGTATAGAAAATTAACCATATAAATTTCTAATTTTGGCTTTTTGTGGATGAAATCTTTTTTCTTCGGGAAAAGTTAAATTGGTATTAAAAACCCAAAAAATCTGAAAGTCGATTCTACGGTTGAACAATTAGAACTTTTTGGGGTACATGAAACGGATTTTCTCTTTTTGTTTGTAAATTAAACATATATAATATTTTTGAAAGACGTTCAAAGGTATTAGAAATACGAAAAGCCAAACAATTAGCTTCCCAGCCGAAAAATTTAAACGAAAAGAATGACATCTGTGAAGGGTATTTAAGATTCGACACAGCCGAATATAGCACTTTTAATTGTTTATTTATCCTGTGTGAGCTGGCATGCACGTTCGTTACTGAGTTCTTTGCAAGTTAACAAATGTGACAGAAAGTGCAAAGACAACTGTCTAGGGAGATGTCAATAAAATGGAAGTATGCAAAAATATGTAAACGTTTTTAAAATATAAGTAAAAAACGTTTTTAAGACAATTGAAAAGAATTTAATATAAGGTACTGCAAGTTTTAAATAAACAGATGTGATGAAATTTCGCAAACTATGTAGAGACATTTGTACATTCATAAAGAGTACCCAAAATTGAGATATAATTTTAAATTAGCTGTAATATTCTTCTAATTGTAATTATTATACTAAATTTTTACTTTTAGATTCTAAATACATTCCGGTTAGTTCATTTCGGACGTTCCACAAAGGAACAACTTGCTTTTATTACACTGCTCAGACAAAAAAATCATTTTTTGTCTCTCCTTTAAATAAAACTATGTAGCGACGAGTCTAAATTTAACTTGTTCAATTCAGACGAGTATGCCACGTTCGTACCCCCAAAGGAAAGCACATAGATCCACATTACACTAAGGGTACAATCAAGCATAGGGACGGAAAAGTGATGTCGTGGGCGTGCTTTTCAGCAAATGGAGTTGGCCCATTCGTTGAATTTAGTACAAAAATGGACCGATTCGTTCACAAAGACATTTTAGAATATTCAAATATGACGAATGTGAAATGGCACTTCGATGGGTCTTTCAACATGATAATGACCCGAATCACTCGTCGAAGTTGGTCAAAGAGTCGTTGTCTGCTAGTGGAGTTCGAGTGTTGGATTGGCCCGCCCAATCCACTGATCTGAACCCAATAGAGAACCTATTTGGAATTTTATAGCGTAAACTCGGAGCTTGCCTTTTTAAAAATAAACATGAACTCTTTAATACCTTAAAACAAGAGTGGCAATCAATACCAACAATAGTACTTACAAATCTCATAGAATCTATGCCAAAAAGATGTGCTGACGTCATAAAAAGTGCCAAAAGTTCCTTAGGTTTCGAATAGCGATATTTCCATTTGATTTTAATTTTTTGTTTTTCTTATTTTTTAAGAAGAAGAATTAAATTTATTTTGTTATTTGTTGACTATAAGGGCATTATAACTATAAGCATTGTTTTCAATAAATGCATTTAAAACAATAATATAAGACCTTGTTTACTTCGTCAGAAAAAGTTGCTTAGGTTTCGAACAACACTGTATATACACATATATATATATATATATATATATATATATATATATATATAAATATACATATATATATATATATATATATATATAAATATATATATATATATATATATATATATAGATATAAATATATATATATATATATATATATATATATATATATATATATAAATATATATATATATATATAAATATATATATATATATATATATATATATATATATATATATATATATAAATATATATATATATATATATATATATATGTATATATATATATATATATATATATATATATGTGTATATACAGTGTTGTTCGAAACCTAAGCAACTTTTTCTGACGAAGTAAACAAGGTCTTATATTATTGTTTTAAATGCATTTATTGAAAACAATGCTTATAGTTATAATGCCCTTATAGTCAACAAATAACAAAATAAATTTAATTCTTCTTCTTAAAAAATAAGAAAAACAAAAAATTAAAATCAAATGGAAATATCGCTATTCGAAACCTAAGGAACTTTTGGCACTTTTTATGACGTCAGCACATCTTTTTGGCATAGATTCTATGAGATTTGTAAGTACTATTGTTGGTATTGATTGCCACTCTTGTTTTAAGGTATTAAAGAGTTCATGTTTATTTTTAAAAAGGCAAGCTCCGAGTTTACGCTATAAAATTCCAAATAGGTTCTCTATTGGGTTCAGATCAGTGGATTGGGCGGGCCAATCCAACACTCGAACTCCACTAGCAGACAACGACTCTTTGACCAACTTCGACGAGTGATTCGGGTCATTATCATGTTGAAAGACCCATCGAAGTGCCATTTCACATTCGTCATATTTGAATATTCTAAAATGTCTTTGTGAACGAATCGGTCCATTTTTGTACTAAATTCAACGAATGGGCCAACTCCATTTGCTGAAAAGCACGCCCACGACATCACTTTTCCGTCCCTATGCTTGATTGTACCCTTAGTGTAATGTGGATCTATGTGCTTTCCTTTGGGGGTACGAACGTGGCATACTCGTCTGAATTGAACAAGTTAAATTTAGACTCGTCGCTACATAGTTTTATTTAAAGGAGAGACAAAAAATGATTTTTTTGTCTGAGCAGTGTAATAAAAGCAAGTTGTTCCTTTGTGGAACGTCCGAAATGAACTAACCGGAATGTATTTAGAATCTAAAAGTAAAAATTTAGTATAATAATTACAATTAGAAGAATATTACAGCTAATTTAAAATTATATCTCAATTTTGGGTACTCTTTATGAATGTACAAATGTCTCTACATAGTTTGCGAAATTTCATCACATCTGTTTATTTAAAACTTGCAGTACCTTATATTAAATTCTTTTCAATTGTCTTAAAAACGTTTTTTACTTATATTTTAAAAACGTTTACATATTTTTGCATACTTCCATTTTATTGACATCTCCCTAGACAGTTGTCTTTGCACTTTCTGTCACATTTGTTAACTTGCAAAGAACTCAGTAACGAACGTGCATGCCAGCTCACACAGGATAAATAAACAATTAAAAGTGCTATATTCGGCTGTGTCGAATCTTAAATACCCTTCACAGATGTCATTCTTTTCGTTTAAATTTTTCGGCTGGGAAGCTAATTGTTTGGCTTTTCGTATTTCTAATACCTTTGAACGTCTTTCAAAAATATTATATATGTTTAATTTACAAACAAAAAGAGAAAATCCGTTTCATGTACCCCAAAAAGTTCTAATTGTTCAACCGTAGAATCGACTTTCAGATTTTTTGGGTTTTTAATACCAATTTAACTTTTCCCGAAGAAAAAAGATTTCATCCACAAAAAGCCAAAATTAGAAATTTATATGGTTAATTTTCTATACCAAAAAATTTCGATTTTCCAACCCTGGAACCGAATTTTTAATGTAAAAATGTTTAATACCAATTTAATTCTTAGCGAATTATAAAATATGTTTAATTCACTGAAAAAAAAAAACAAAATTGGGAATTTATGTGGGTACTTTTATGTACCAAAAATATTTAGATTTTCCAACTCTGGAAGCAAATTTTTATTTTTTTACGAATGCCATTCTTAGTGAGGTGAAACATAGTTTTACTTGACAAAATATATTTTAATTTTTAAGTTTTTTTGTCACATGAATAATATAAAATATATCATTTGTCCAACCCTGGACTCCAGGGCCTGGAATCGAAATTTTGATTTTTTAAGACTTTCATACCAATTTTGTTCTTCCCGAATTATAAACCAGTTTTAATTAGCAAAAAAAAAACAATGTCAACTGCCCTTTTGGTTACTTTAATGCAGAAAAAATATTTCAATTTCCCAACCCTGGAAACGAAATTTTACTATTTTTTTACCAATGCAACTCTTAATGAGGCATGAAATAGTTTTATTTAAGAAAAACATAATATTTGTAACCATTTTGGTTACTTTCATGTACTACAAAATATTGCAGTAATCCACCTCTGGAATCTAAATTTTGATTTTTTTTAAATTTTTGATACCAATTTTGTTTTTACTGAACTAAAAAATAGTTTTAATTAGTAAAAAACCGACGTTAGTGGTTACATTTTGTATAAAAAAATATTTAAATTTCCCAGCCCTGGAAGCGAAATTTTAATTCTTTTTTACCAATCCTAGTCTTCATTAGGTATAAAGTCGTTTTATTTAAGAAAAACTTAAAATTTGCAACCATTTTGGTCACTTTTATGTACTACAATATATTGCATGTACCAAAAAAACTTTAAACTTCCAAACCCTGGAAGTGAAACTTTAATTTTTGCTTCTTTTTTTTTCCAATGCAACTCTTCATGAGGTATAAAGTAGAATTATTTAAGAAAAATTTAAAATTTTGAACCATTTTTTTCACCTTCATGAACTATAAAATATTGCACTTGTCCAACCCTGGATTCGAAATTTCGATTTGTTTTTTGGACATTTTTGATACCAATTTTGTTCTTCCTAAAATACAAAATAGTTTTAGAAAAAAAAACAACGTCAATTGACTTTTTGGTTACTTTTATGTATAAAAAAAATTTCAATTTCCCAGCCCTGGAAGCGAAATTTTAATTTTTAAAATTTTTTTATTAATGCAAATCTACATGAGGTATACAGTAGTTTTGTTTTAGAAAAACTCAAATTTTGCAACCATTTTGGTTTTTACATGTACTACAAAATATTGCATGTACCAAAAAAAACTTTTAATATCCCAACCCTGGAAGGGAAATTTTAATTTTTTTTTATCAGTGCAACGGTTCATGAGGTATAAAGTAATTTATTTTAAGAAAAATCTCAAATTTTTAACCAGTTTGGTCACTTTTATGTACTATTAAATATTGCACTTGTCCATCCCTATGTTCGAAATTTTATTTTATTTTTTTGAATTTTTCATACCAATTTTTTTCCTAAGTTATAATACAGTTTTAGTTAGCAATAAAACAACAACAACAACAACATCAGTTGCCTGTTTGATTACTTTCACGTATAAAAAAATGCAATTTCCCACCCCTGGAAGCAAAATTTGAATAAAAAAAATTTTTTTTTGCCAGTCTTCATGACGTATAAAGAGGTTTCGTTAAAGAAAGACTTAAAATTTTAGTTACTACATGTACTACAATATACGGAATAGGCCGAAAAAAAAATTTTTGTTTCCCATCCCTGGAAAATTTATTTTTATTTTTTTAGTTTTTAATAGACTATTGAGGCTTCCTAAAGCACGAAATAGGTTTAATTTACAAAGAGTAAAAAAAATAATTGGTTTTTGATATAAATTTTGCGTCGAGAAATAGGTGTAAGCTTCCCAGTTCTGGATCTTTCTTTAAATAGCACTCTATTTAAGTTCATTTCCAATCCAACGGTCAAAGAACGAACTCTCTAGTTCTTCTGGGGGTTTGGAAAAACCGATTTCACGTACAGACAGACGGACATCGCTCAATCGTCATCGCTATTCATAAGGAAACAGAATATATATACTTTATGGGGTCCCATGTGCATATCGAAGAAATTATACACGGTATGACAAACCTATATATACCCTTTCACTTTTTTGTGAAGGGTATAAAAATATGATCTTAAATATTATATTTGAAAATTTTTAGTTTTTAAAGATATAAAAACAGAACATGCATTCATATGAAGAATGGAAGCATAGCATGAACCAATGTTCGGTGCAAAGTAACAGTATTCTTTTCTTAATACGTATATTTAAACAAATGTTATCCTCATGTTCATGGTAAACGTTTCTTTTATGTTAACTCACGTTTTAGAAAAATTGAGGAAGATTAAAATACACAAACACATTATCATGTTTATCAGATACATCAGTAAGTCTATACCTACGGTGACCATATATTTTACCGAAAAATGGGACATTTTGAAATGTAATAATCATTTTATTTACTATTAATTTTATTGGATATCTTATATGCATAACAGACTTAGGGCTAATTAGTCAGTCAGCGATCATCTCGTTGTTTTGTTTAAAGTGTGTTTAAACTAAGAAAACAATAAACCAGTCTACATTTAAACTACCTTTAAACGGCCAAAATTGGGCGCTTAAACTACGTTTACAGACCATATGATTTTCAGAACAGTGTGATTTATTTTGTTTCAAAGTATTAAAAGTTTGCTTGTAAAGTAGTAAAAAATAGTTTCAAGAGTGAATTTTTCATCAGACGAAGATGATTTTAGTGATTTTGAAACTTATAATATTTTGGATGTCACAATTTCGCGAAAATCTCATTCTATAAGGCCTAGGTCGAATGACTTTATTTTATATGATGAAAAAGAGTTCTTTCAGAGATTTCTGCTTACTAAGGTTTCAGCTTATAGTATCTTGGAGTTAATTGCCCCACATATTAAACATAAAACTAACTGGTAAGTAAAGTATTGAGATATTACATTCACGATATAAATAATTTATGTTTAGGAACTATGCTGTCACTGAAGAGCAAATGTTCTTGATAACTCTTCGGGTATATGCTACTGGTGGTATGCTTAGGACAATTGGCGATTTGTATGGAGTATCTGCAAGTACCGTCTCAAAAGTGGTTACCACCGTAACACATTTTATAGCACTTTTGAAACCGCAATTTATAATATTTCCCTATGCCGAAGAAGGTATATCTAAACTAAAAATGGAATTCTATAATATTGCAAAATTTCCAAAGGTAGTAGCAGCGCTAGATTGCACGCACGTGAAAATAATATCTCCAGGTACGTTCTAATTATACTAATTTAAAAATCAATAACAACCGTTTTAATTACATACACATATATGATGTATACATGTAGGTGGTGATAATCCGGAATTATACCGCAACAGAAAGGGATTTTTTTCTATAAATGTTCAAACAATGTGCGACCCACATTTAAAAATTTTGAATATTGTCGCCCGTTGGCCAGGCTCTGCCCATGATAGCAACATACTTAAAAATTCAAAAATTTTTTCAATGTTTGAACGCGGTGATTTCAGTGACAGCTTTATAGTTGCTGACAGTGGCTACCCGGAAAAACACTTCATAATGACCCCCTTATTGGATCCGAATACTCCTGAAGAAATTCTTTATAATGAGTCTCAAATCAGGACCCGTAACTGTGTTGAGAGAAGTTACGGGGTATGGAAAAGAAGATTTCCAATCCTATCTCTTGGAATTAGGTTAAAGTTAGAAAAAGTCCAACCAATTATTATTGCAACAGCCGTTTTGCACAATGTTTGTTGCATTAACAATGACGGAATGCCTCCAAGCCTACCTGATCATATTGAAGAAGCTCTTAACAATGTAACCACAGTTCCTTGTAATAGACCAAACGACACAGGGGCAGATAACACGGCGCGACAGAATTTAATTACAGGATATTTTAAAAATCTACTATAATAATCTGTATGTAACATGAACGAAAGGTTAAATAATTAAATTTTATTTGCAGTGTTATGTAACCGAAAACATTTAAGATAACTAAAACATTTTATTCAATAATAATTAATAATATGTACATAAAAAATAAACAAATAAATATATTCCGCAAGGTATTAATTGATTCACTAATTTACAAATTTCCATCTACAAAATTTTTAACTTTTTCTGCATTATCTCCATTTCTATTTTCGCCTTTTCGATATCTAGCTTAAGTTTTGTTTCTGTTAGATCATTTAACACCGCCTGTTTTTTTAAACAGTCCATTTCCATTTCAATTTTTGTCAATTTTGCCTCCCCAACTTTTATCCAAACATCTTTAGTTTTTTGTTTTTTTTTTTAAGCGCACTATGGACAGGCGTTTTTAAGGACTTTGGAGTATATTTTACCCATGGACTATTTTCAACTGGAAAGAAAAGTTTAAATAAGTACAATAAAGAATGATATAAGTAAGTTTATATTTACCTGATTCAGTTTTGATGCCACTGACGTTATGATCAGCTTGATGATCTTGAATTTGTGATTCATCATTTTCACCTGCAAAAAATTTAAGTAGAAGGCGGCTTAGCCAGGTAATACAATAGATAAAATTTTTATGAATAAATTTTGTGTTTGTATATGTACATTGTACATGTATACTTACATATTTCTATGATATCGTCGTCATAGATTGATTCCATGCCAAACATTTGCTCCGGCTGGCAAATTAGAGATATTTTGCTATCTACATCAGTTACTGTTGCTGCTGGCAAAATGCCACCACCAGTCCGGTACTGTTCTTGTTTATCTGCCGCAAAATGTGATTTTGCCGTTTTCTTCAAATTTTCATATTTAGTCTTTAGGACTCCGTGACTCCGGAAAATCTGCCCAAACATTGCGTTAAAGCTGCCTTCAATTTTTATCCACGTTTTAATCTTTTCTTCGGCCCTAATTCGGTCAGTTTTTTTGCACTCAATTATATCTTTAAACTTCTCCACTTCATTAAGCAGAAAATTAATCTCTGCTGTCGTAAAATTCGGTGTTCTTTTATTAAATTTCTTTTCCGACATATCGCACAACTTCTTAAGCTTCTTTGAACATGTGGAAATAATTGACTTTTGTTTACATTTTTCTTGGTGGTGCCACACTATTAGTTCTTAAACGGTGTATAATAAACGGGGTAGTGATTTACTGCAACTAAGTTTAAACCACAAATAAATTTTAGTTTAGTTTAACTAAACTAGTGTTTAAACTATAACTGATTAATTAGCCCTTACTTACTTACATATGCTAATGTTTTTAGAAAATGAAATATGCTCAGAACTTAAAATATGTCCAGAAATATTACTGTCATTTGATAAAAGCATTTTAATTTCTGCAGACTCCACTTGATGGTTATAATTTCCATTAACATTTTGACCTTTATTTAGGTAATATATTTTATTTCAGTTTTCTTTTATTATTCAATATTTCTTCAACAATTTGTTAACCACCAAATATTCGATTAAAGCAGCTACAAAAAATTCTCCACCATCTGCATATGTGGGAATATTCCCCTCTTTGCTGGCCCTACTAAAAAAATCCAAAGGACTTGAATGCTTCATTTTCGCCCAACTGGCATCACACTGCACTTTCATGTCCAGAACATGAAGAGCTCCTAGTTCTTTAATACTTATACCACCCATAGTCTTCCGTGCGTTGAAGTCAACCCTATTCGTGTGTACCCATTCAGAGATTATTATAAATAAGTTCATTATTTAGTATATAACATTCAAATCTGCCTCGCTGTCTCGATCTCAGACATTGAAGCCCTGCACCGATTCATGAAGTTATTGTACTGCTCAAGAGCTTTCTTAGAGTATACCAGTATCCCGCAGGTATTTTAGAAATATGTTTATCCTTACCTCCATATGGGCATTTGCAGAATGATGCAGCTTTGAAGCTAATGTAGTATTTCAGAATTTTTTTCTTTTAACAACATATTTAAAGTGTTTTCTTTAAAAATGGATTTAAAAAACGTTTGTTTTAATTTTTTTGTTTACAAAAATATAATAGTTAAATTTGGGGTTTTAACATTATCTGGAACACATTTAACAGAGGTGTGAGAGGTTAGAAAGGTTATTGTTTTATTGATTAAAGTTAGTATAATGGGTCTTATTTCCATTTTATCTCATTTGTATAAACATTTATCATGTACATACTTAATTATACCTCCCAAAAAAGAATTGGAGGGTATAACCTCGTTCCGTTCCGTAACGCAGCGAAATAGACCCCATAAAGTATATATGTAACGTAGTTCATTTTCCAGCTGAGGTATGACTCAGTCACTTCAGGTTCGTATCAAAGGTCTAGTTCCTTTGAAATAAAATACGAATATTTTAGGTGATGTTTATATTCGGAACAAAATGTTTATTGAAACGGAACTTAAACTACTTAGATTATCTTAAAGCTGCGACACTGCTCTGGTGCTTAGGCTTATAATCCTTGTCTTCGGTTTGGTCTCCTAATGGAGTACGACAGGTAATATTAAGCTTATTCGGGTTAGTAGTTTTCGAAGTCAAGAGTATTCGGAGGCTTGAGCTCGGCTATGAATTAGTATGATTACAAGAGTATTCGGAGGCTTGTAATCGACAAAACTACGAGCTACGAACTCAAAAGTGTTCGGAGTCTTGATCTCGGCTACGGATTAGTACGACTACAGGAGTATTCGAAGGCTTTTAATCGGCAAAACCACGAACTCAAGAGTATTCGGAGGCTTGAGCTCGGCTACGGATTAGTACGACTACAAGAGTATTTGGAAGCTTGTAATCGGTAAAACTACGAACTAGGAACTACGAACTCAAGAGTATTCGGAGGCTTGAGCACGGCTACGGATTAGTAACTACAAGAGTATCCGGAGGCTTGTAATCGGCAAAACTACGAACTCAAGAGTATTCGGAGGCTTGAGCTCGGCTACGGATTAGTACGACTACAAGAGTATTCGGAGGCTTGTAATCGGCAAAACTACGGGTTAATTTGGTTAAATATTAGTACTTGAACAAGAATCGGTAAAGCTCTCGGACGAAAATTCAAGAATATTCTTCTTGTAATTATCGTTCGTACGGTATCGTTAATTGCTCCCCGATTGTGTGCAAACCTTGTCTACTTATCGTTGTTATCATATGAAGCCAATGAGAATTATTAGCAGTTATGTTTTGTTTAAATTTGCTTGTTTGTTGTTATGTATGTGCGTGTATGTGTTTTCTTGTGTTACTTGTTTTGTGCTGGTTGTGATATTAGGTAAGTGTATTTGTTCTTGTGTATGCAGTATTGCTAATATTGCAATTTGTTTTATTGCCCGTACGTACTACAAATACACTACACAGCATACTTTACTAGTGGTATTGGGTGAGGGTATTTGTAACGGCACGTTACATATATATTCTTTACCAGTGATGAAATATAAGATGATCTAGCCATGTCCGACCGTCCGTCTGTGGAAATCACGATTCAGTTAAAACGAAAAGAGGCCGATGGAGAACTGCAATACTTTGTAGTACATAAAAGTGACCAAAATTGTTACAAATTTTAAGTTTTTCTTAAATAAAACTATTTTATATCTCATTAAGAGTTTCATTGATAAAAGGAAAACAAACGAATTTAAATTTCGCTTCTAGGGTTCGGAAATTGAAGTGCATAAAGTGAATTAAACCTATATTATACTTCAGGAAGAATTATATTCGTTTAATAAATAGATATCTACAATTTAAAATTCTATTCCAGGCCTCGAAAATCGAAATATATTAAATTCGTATTAAAACCCAAATATATTGAAAATATATAAAAAGTTCCTAATATTTATTTTATTTTTTTTTTGTTGAATTAAACATTTTTTATACTTCCAGAAGAATTCTATTCGTGTAAAGACTCCAAAAAATTAAATTCCAGGGGTGGAGAATCGCAATTTGTTGGTACATGCAAGTAACCAAATAAGTTCCTTATTTTGGTGAATGAAATCTATTTTCTGTTTTAGAAAGAAAGGAGAAATATATCTGTTTTAAAAGTTTATGCTTAAAAAGTAAGGACTTCTTTTTAAGCGAAAGAAAATCAGTTACTGTAAAGATGTTTTGAGTGTATCACCGCAATTAATTTATTTAATATATTTTTGTAAAATTAATGATGCATGCCGTTTTACCTTTCTAACAAACGAGATAATAGTAGATGTTGTCAACGTAAACACATTATTCACAATTACAGCATATTTCATTCATTCCTCTTGAGAGGTTATTAGGAATTTGGAAATACATTTTTTTACAGAATGTTCAGTGCTGCGCTTTCCCAGAATGTTAGACGAGGACAATTGAACCAAGAAAAATGGCTGTGCCGAATTTCAAAAAAAGGATATCTTCACAGATGTAATTCTTTTTCCTTTCTAAAACAGAAAGTAAGTTTAATAAAAAAAACTAAATGTTGTTATCAGTTACTTTTATATTTAAGAAAACTTATACATTTTTCGGCTAGGAAGCTAAATGTTTGACTTTTCTTATTTCTAAAACCTCCGAACGTGTTTAGAAAATATGAAATATGTGTAATTTACAAACAAAAAGAAAAAATCCGTTTCATGCACCGCAAAAAGTTCTGATTGTCCAACCCTAGAATCGTCTTTTAGATTTTGTTGGTTTTTAATACCAATTTACTTCTCCCTTATATATAAATTAGGTATAATTCATCATAAAAATCAAAAATAGCAAATTATATGGTTACTGTTATGTATCAAAAAACTTTGATACTCCAACCAAGAAACTGGATTTTTAATTTTTTTGGTCTTTAATACCAATTTAATTGTTCTCGAAGTATAAAAATGAATTCATTAAAAAAAAACAAAATTAGGAACTTATTTATTCATGTACTAAAAAATTTCGATTTTCCAACCCAAGAACCGAATTTTTAATATTTTTAATGACAATTTCATTCTTCCTGAAATATAAAACAGGTTTAATTCGCCAAAAACAAAATTTTCATGTACCAAAAATATTTCGATTTTTCAACTCTGAAATCGAATTTTTATATTTTTACCAATTCAATTCTTAGTGAGGTATAAAGTAGTTTTACTTAAATAAAATTAAAATGTGTATCCTTTTTGTTCACTTTCATGTACCACAAAATATTTCATTTGTCCGACCTTGGAATCGGAATTTCAACTTTTTTTAAAGTTTTAGTACCAATTTTGTTTTTTATCAATGCAACTCTTGCATGAAATAGTTTTATTTAAGAAAAACTTGAAATGTGTAACCATTTTGGTCACTTTCATGTACTACAAAATATTGTAGTTGTCCAACCCTGGAATCGAAATTTTGATTTTTTTTTTAATTTTTGATACCAATTTCGTTCTTACTGAATTATGAAATAGTTTTAATTAGTAAAAAAACAACGTCAGTTGCCTCTTTGGTTAATTTTATGTATAAAAAATCGATTTGTCAACTCTAGAAGAGAAATTTTAATTTTGTTTTTATCAATGCAGATCTTAATGAGTTATAAAGTAGTTTTATTTAAAAAAACTAAACTTTTTTAACCATTTTGATCACTTTCATGTTCCATAAAATATTGTACTTTTCCAACCCTGGATTCGCAATTTTGATTTTTTTTTAAACTCATTTTTTTATACTAATTTTGTTCTTCATAAATTATAAAATAGTTTTAGTTAGCAAAAAAAAAAAAAAACACAACGTCAGTTGCCTTTTTGGTTACTTTTACGTATACAAAAAAGTTTCAATTAACCATTCCTTGGTGCAAAATTTTATTTTTTTACCAATGCGAATCTTCTTAAGGTATAAAGTGGTTTTATTTAAGAAAAATTTTAAATTTGTAAACGTTTTGGTTACTACATGTACTAAAAAATATTGCATGCACCAAAAAAAACTTACAATTTCCCATCCCTGGCATTTTTTTTAATTTTTTAGTTTTTAATACACATTTTAGGCTTCCCAAAGTATGAAATAGGTTTAATATACAAAAAAAAAAAGTAAAAACGTTATATTCTACCGGGTCGAATCTTAAATACCCTCCAAATATTTAGTAAGTAAAATTAAAATGTTTAACTTGGTGGGACAGAGTTCCTTTATATAATATCGTATGTCAACGCCCACTAAAGGGGGCGGGGTTCAAAAATAGACAATCGCCCATGTGATGGAAATCGCTTATCGCATGAAATAAAGCGTTTTCAATTTTAAGTCACAAAATTGGTGTGCTGGAGTTCGCAATCGCTCAAAATCGTTCATAAAAAATTGGCGTTTTTCAAGTCACATGTGATTCGACAATCGTGCGATTCACAGACGAACGTATGGGCATTGCTCTTAAACTTCATCACTAATCAAGAATATACATATTTACTTTATAGGGTCCAATTCTCTTTGGAGGGTATAAAAACTGAATTTTGGCGGGGTCGCTCTGGCAAGGGCTGTGGGGAAACATTTCACATTTTTCATAAAACTCTAAAAATAAATGCTTGGGATAATTATATACAAAATAAAATTTTTTATTTTTTTTTTTGATAGGGTCATTTACGGGGCAAAGGGGGAGGGAGGAGGGCAGAAATAAGCAGTCATAAAACTCTAAAAATAAATGCTTGAGATAATTATATACAAAATAATATTTTTTATTGGGTCATTTGGGTGGCAAATGGGGAAGGGCATAAACAGGCAGTCATAAAACTCTAAAAATAAATGCATGGGATAATTGTATACAAAATTAAAAATTATTTTTTTTTGGTGGCGTCATTTAAGGGGCAAAGGGGAAGGAGAGGTAGGGCAGAAATCGGAAGTCATAAAACTCTAAAACTAAATGCTTGGCATAAATTTATACAAAATACATTTTTTTTTTTTGGTAGGGTCATTTAGGGGGTGATGGGGGAGGAAAAGGTAGGGCAGAGTAGTACCAGGTTTCATCTCATCTTCGTCATTAAAGCTTATAAATGTTATTTTTAAGGAATGTAGGCTTAAGTAAAACAATTTGTTAAATTTTTATGCTATTGATGCATATAATAACGCCCACTAAAGTAGGCGCGGTCCAAAATTTTTTTTTAAATTTTACGGCTCCGATTTTAAGGCGTTGGGCCATATTTGACATAAAAATATATTATTTGCTTAACAAAATAACCAAAAAACTTTAAAAGTTATGTTGTTTCTTCTGGGTTGGTTCAGTTCTTGTTAGGGGAACTTTTTTCTCTTTTGCCCGATTTCGCCCATCTCCGAACTCAACCTGCCCTAAGATTCAAAATATATTTATTCCAAATTTCAAGAGTCTAGCTCTTTTTGTTTGGACTGAATCGTGATTTCCACAGACGGACGGACATGCTCAGATCGTCCTAGATTTGATCACTGATCAAGAATACATTTACTTTATGGGGTGTAAGATGGACATTTCGATGCGTTGCAAACGGATTGACAATGTGAATATACCCTCCAAATTGTTTTTTGGCTGTCCAAAATTATGTACACAACCCATATAAACAAATAATATACAAATAAGATTAAGAAAGAAACCGTTCATTTTTAGTGAAATAAGACATGTAAGTATAAATATTATTTAATATTACACATAACAATTAGAATACTTTTTCGGACGAGTGGAGTAACTGAACACTCAGGTGGACAACGAACAAACCCTAGGCTCTACAAGATGCTCACAAAAACTCAAAGATTAAGGTAAAGTTATATAATATAAAATAGTGGGTAAAACTTATTATATGTTTCTTTATTGGTGCTTTTTTGTTTGTTCATTTTGGGCATGATGATCCCTTTTGCAGCATCACACAATATAAGTTCAAGAATTAGATCTGAGTTACTTTGTAAAAAATATTATTTACTTTTATTATAATTATTTAAATAAAGAATTGTGATAAACAAAACATAATGGAGTTGTCAGGATTTAGTAGTCATTTGATTCATCAGTACTGGGAAATCAACTGATGAGTCATATGTGTCTACATACTGATACAACAAAGCACTAGAGTGAGCAGGTGAGCTATATTTTCTAATGTCGCCAAAATTAATAAGTACAACAGAGATGCAAGCTCCATGTATACAATTGATTACATCAGTTTTTTCATATTGCCCTTAAGAAAATGTTATCAAGTTTTGTATAGGCAATGAGGTATAAAGCCCTCAGCACTATCAAACAAATGACTAGTCAAATGATCGGTAGTGTTCTTGTAGGGTACATATATGAACTCAAGGGGTTTCATTTAATCGGGGTTTTACATTAATTTTTGCTTTAAGGATTAGTTGTGTCATTGATCGCTTAAGCGATTAATAAGGTCTCTTATAAATTAAGAAATTTCAATAAATAAATTATCTATTATTAGAAAAAACGTATGCAATTAGGTGATTTTATATATTTGGATATTAGTTGTTTTACACAAAATTTTCTAATTTTGTTTGTGCTGATTCCTTTCCAAATTTACAAACACAAGTTCAAAATTGCTATAACCAGAACTCATTAATCACTTTTTGCCTTCTTCTTTTCTTACAATGTCATACTACAACTGGCTCAATTTTTTCCAACTCTAGTAGTAGGTGTAAGCAGTGATGTTAACCGTACGGTAATTATCGTATTGTACGGTAATTTAGCCCTCTGAACGGTAAGCAGGTAATTTCTATGTTTGTACGGTAATTTTAAAAAGTTTTAATTTTTAATTGTTAGACCCCAAACATTTTGTTTTCATAATGTGTCTGTCTACCAGGGCGAATTCGTAACTAAATAGATCAGTTTTGTGACAGCCCAAAATTCTTCACTGCAAATTCTCTTGCGACTACATATTTCTCAGTAAAAACATCAAAAAAGTACGGTTTCATTACAACTATGTAAAATAATGTCAATTGTAGTTAAATTCTATTCGTTTATTACTATTAATTTCGTAGCAGACTTTGCGTACGGTAGTTTTACCTAAAAAACGGTAACTTTTTTAGGGCTGTACGGAAATCGAAATAAAAAAGTTAACATCACTGGGTGTAAGAGACAAATATACCATACAGGTGCTTTAGAAATGAACTTATTCTTGCATATGGAGGACATTTGTAGAGCGGTACACCCAAAATACTATTTTAGAATGATTTTCCTTTAAAAAAATATTTAATGTTTTCTTTAAAAATTAATTTTAAAAATCATATATTTTTGTAGTAAGTATTTTAACGAACGATCGCTACATTACATTGAATTAAGATTTATAGGCTAATTGTTCGAATTTTTTTTTTTAAATTCAGAAAAACATGATATATATTCCAATGCACAAAGGAAAGGCACCATCAGTTTTTAGTTATTCAACTTGCAGAGCAGAACAGCTGTTTTCGGAAGCCGCAACGCTTTCATCATCTGTGCTCGTGTGTGTTGTGTTTGTCGCCACTTATTAGGTGGCTTAGTTGAATATGATAACAGTTCCTATTTAAAGAAATTTTATTAGGAAATTGAATACGAGAACTGTATCAACCTGATGTTAACACATTATTGTTTTAATAACCGTGTTACCATTTGATTATTTTCTTCATGCCCCATTTTCTGAAATTTTTGTTCCATCATACCTAAGCCAAACTTTTTTGGTTTCTTGGAATATTTATCATGTCTTTCTGAATTTAAAACCAAAAATTTCGAATAATTAGCCTTCTATTTAATATATCATATATTTTTTGTTTTTTGATTAAAAAAAATAGTAATAACTAAATTTGGTGAAACTCATTTAACAGGGCATATAGATCTGGCGAGACATATTTTCAAAACTTCTATTTTCATATTTCATCTCGAAATCTAATAAAAACACTTTTACTATTACAAAACCGGAAAATTTGTTTCTAGACTTCAATCCAACGTCATTTTATAAATCAAAGAAATAATTTTTTTAGCTGGGTTGATAAATTTATACATTACTTTAGATTGCAATTAAAAAAATTTTAGTAAATAAATAACATATTTTCATCTCTAAACAATGGAAACTAATGACAATGATTAGTGTTCGAATATCTAGTAGTGAAACATTCAATATTAGCTATGGACATAATAAAAAATTTATAAAACTTTCATAACCTAAATATCAGTGACTGTTACTTTTTACGATAGAAACATGAGAGTATAACACATAAAAGATCAATAAAGTAACAACGCCGTTACTGATATACTGATATATTGTGCATCTATCGCTGTTAAAATGATTTGCAAATTGTTGCAAATTCTTTGATAAATCTATTCTTTTTTCAGGTAAACTCTTCAAAAATTTCAAAATTCTAAAAATTTGGCTGAGTGGGAATAATAAACTAGAGAAAACACAATTTCGCTTCAATTATATTTTTGAAAAGACTGAAGCATCGAATGATTCTTTAGAATATGAGAAGTATTTAAGGTTATTGTCTACGGCAAGTGACACAGATTTATTAATGCAAGCATCACTAATGTCGGAAGAAACATCAATAAAAAGGACTTGACTTAGGTATGATGGAACAAAAAAATTCAGAAAAATGGGACATGAAGAAAAATAATCAAACGGTAACACGGGTATTATAACAATAACATGTTAACATCAGGTTGATACAGTTCTCGGATTCTTTTTCACAATAAAATTTGTGTAAATAGGAACTGTTATCACATTCAACTAAGCCACCTAATAAGTGGTGATAAACACAATACACATGAGCACTGATGATGAAAGGGTTGCGTCTTTCGAAAACAGCTGTTCTGCTCTGCTGTGTAAGTTGAATACCAAAAACTGATGTTGACTTGCCTTTGTGCCTTGAAATATTTATCATGTCTTTTCTGAGATTTAAATTAAAATTTCGAACAATTAGCCTATAGAATCTTAATTCAATTTAATATAGCAATATAAAATGTTCGTTAAAATTCTTACTACAAGATTTAGTTCCTTTTATCAAAAAAAAAGTAATAATAAAAACTACAGCAAGACCAACAAAAATACGAGACATATTTTTAAAAAATGATAATCGTCCTGTTCAGTGGTGTTAACCGTACGGTAATTACCGTATTGTACCGTAATTTAGCCCTCCGAACGGTAAGCAAGTAATTGCTATATTTGTACTGTAATTTTAAAAAGTTTTACTTTTTAATTATTAGACCCCAAAAATTTTTTTCATAATGTGTCTACAAGGGCGAATTCATAACTGTGTTAATAGATCATTTTTGTGACGCCCAAATATAAATTCTTCACTGCAAATTCTCTTGCGACTACATATTTCTCAGTAAAAACATAAAAAAAGTACGGTTTCATTACAACTATGCAAAATAATGTCAATTTTGGTTAAATTCTTTACGTTTCTTATTATTAATTTTGTACCAGACTTTGCGTACGGTAATTTTACCTAAAAAACGGTAACTTTTTTAGAGCTGTAAGGAAATCGAAATAAAAAAGTTAAATTCACTGGTCCTGTTGTTCTTGCCGTTGACGAAGCTCTTGCATGTGTCCTTAAAAATAAATTTTCAAAAAAGTAATATTGCAAGCTGACACTGGAATGTAAGCACAGGAACGCCGATGTATATCCTCCGTATACGAGATTAATGGTAGCAAAAAGTAGCCGTAGACCAAACGACATATCCATAACTGAAACAGTTGCCAAAGTTCCGTTTCAATACCTTCTAGTACACACTACAACCAGAATAGTTGAAGTGCAAAAGGAGGTAATATTACCAATAATGTCTACTACATGAGTTGATTTTAAGCTAATGGGTTCGATAGCAGTACCGGTCAAGCTCAATTTAAACAATCTTTTCTTGGATCATATTCTTCCTGTTTCACAAACTCTTCTCTTTTAGCAACTACTGTTATTCCTTTGAGACTTGTGGATGCCTCGGGAAGACAGATTTGGTGCAACAGATCTCCACAGTTAGTGTAGTTCTCTATCTTCTCATTTTTCTTCATCTGCCCCCTCAATACTATCCCCTCCTTTCCAGTTCCGGGTCATCCCCTGAGTACTGGTCCAAGATAAAAAACTGAATATAAAATTCAGAATGAATTTAACCATAATCGAAAAGTTTTAAATATAATGACAGGCACCAAGTCAACACAATCATTTCCAACTGGTGGAGCGTCCTCCACGGATTTTCTGAAGGACTATAAATCGGAAAAGATTAAGCCAATAGAAATAAACTTAAAATTTGATATAAGTCCACTTCATTGCCACAACAGATTTTTCGAATTTATACTGCATCTTGCATACAAAAACAACATTAAGAAATTTAGAGTAACAGACAGTAACGATAAGGAAATTTTTAAGCCAAGAAAAAACACATTCAAGACGAATTTTGGTCTAAGCTTCGACTCCCCTTCGGATCAACAAACAACGAAAATATTTCCCGACGAACATTTTTAGAGCATAAAAATTTTTCTGAAATAACTGGCATAGATCTTCAAATTATTTTTTGCTTAAAAATAATTTCGATAAGCCTTCCATGTCATATACGAAGGATATACATCGGCGTTCCTGTGCTTACATTCCAGTCTCAGCTTGCAATATTACTTTTTTGAAAATTTATTTTTAAGGACACATGCAAGAGCTTCCTCATCGGCAAGAACAACAGGACGATTATCATTTTTTTTAAATATGTTTCGTATTTTTGTTGGCCTTGTTATAGTTTTTATTATTATTTTTTTTTTATAAAAGCAACTAAGTCTTTTTTATTGATCTTTTTTGTGTTATACTCTCATGTTTCTATCGTAAAAAGTAACAGTCACTGATATTGAGGTTATGAAAGTTTTATAAATTTTTTATTATGTCCATAGCTAATATTGAATGTTTCACTACTAAATATTCGAACACTAATCATTGTCATTAGTTTCCATTGTTTAGAGATGAAAATATGTTATTTATTTACTAAAATTTTTTTAATTGCAATCTAAAGTAATGTATAAATTTATCAACCCAGCTAAAAAAATTATTTCTTTGATTTATAAAATGACGTTGGATTGAAGTCTAGAAACAAATTTTCCGGTTTTGTAATAGTAAAAGTGTTTTTATTAGATTTCGAGATGAAATATGAAAATAGAAGTTTTGAAAATATGTCTCGCCAGATCTATATGCCCTGTTAAATGAGTTTCACCAAATTTAGTTATTACTATTTTTTTTAAGCAAAAAACAAAAAATATATGATATATTAAATAGAAGGCTAATTATTCGAAATTTTTGGTTTGAAATTCAGAAAGACATGATAAATATTCCATATTGTTCCATCATACCAAAGTTTGGCTTAGGTATGATGGAACAAAAATTTCAGAAAATGGGGCATGAAGAAAATAATCAAATGGTAACACGGTTATTAAAACAATAATGTGTTAACATCAGGTTGATACAGTTCTCGTATTCAATTTCCTAATAAAATTTCTTTAAATAGGAACTGTTATCATATTCAACTAAGCCACCTAATAAGTGGCGACAAGCACAACACACACGAGCACAGATGATGAAAGCGTTGCGGCTTCCGAAAACAGCTGTCCTGTTCTGCAAGTTGAATAACTAAAAACTGATGGTGCCTTTCCTTTGTGCATTGGAATATATATCATGTTTTTCTGAATTTAAAAAAAAAATTTCGAACAATTAGCCTATAAATCTTAATTCAATGTAATGTAGCGATCGTTCGTTAAAATACTTACTACAAAAATATATGATTTTTAAAATTAATTTTTAAAGAAAACATTAAATATTTTTTTAAAGGAAAATCATTCTAAAATAGTATTTTAGGTGTACCGCTCTACAAATGTCCTCCATATGCAAGAATAAGTGCATTTCTAAAGCACCTGTATGGTATATTTGTCTCTTACACCTACTACTAGAGTTGGAAAAAATTGAGCCAGTTGTAGTATGACATAGTAAGAAAAGAAGAAGGCAAAAAGTGATTAATGAGTTCTGGTTATAGCAATTTTGAACTTGTGTTTGTAAATTTGGAAAAGAATCAGCACAAACAAAATTAGAAAATTTTGTGTAAAACAACTAATATCCAAATATATAAAATCACCTAATTGCATACGTTTTTTCTAATAATAGATAATTTATTTATTGAAATTTCTTAATTTATAAGAGAACCTTATTAATCGCTTAAGCGATCAATGACACAACTAATCCATAAAGCAAAAATCTCTTTTAGTTAATCGAGCTATTAACCGATTAATGTAAAACCCCGATTAAATGAAACCCCTTGAGTTCATATATGTACCCTACAAGAACACTACCGATCATTTGACTAGTCATTTGTTTGATAGTGCTGAGGGCTTAATACCTCATTGCCTATACAAAACTTGATAACATTTTCTTAAGGGCAATATGAAAAATCAATTGTATACATGTGGGCTTGCATCTCTGTTGTACTTATTAATTTTGGCGACATTAGAAAATATAGTTCACCTGCTCACTCTAGTGCTTTGTTGTATCAGTATGTAGAAATATAAGACTCATCAGTTGATTGCTCAGTACTGATGAATCAAATCCTGACAACTCCATTATGTTTTGTTTATCAAATTTAATTCACAATTCTTTATTTAAATAATTATAATAAAAGTAAATAATATTTTTTACAAAGTAACTCAGATCTAATTCTTGAACTTATATTGTGTGATGCTGCAGAAGGGATCATCATGCTCAAAATGAACCAAAAAAAAAGCACCAATAAAGAAACATCTAATAAGTTTTACCCACTATTTTATATAATTAATTTTTTGTATATTGTTCGACCTTATTTTTGACTAAAATTCTTAATTCTTATCTTCAGGCTCTACGTCTAAGAATTGAAAATAAAACTCCGTTTTTTATATTTTATTTTCTTATTCGTTTATATATTTTCTTTCAATATTTCAAACACCTTCGGTGTTCTTCTTCAGGAAAAAACTGGAAAACAAATTGGTTATCACAACATTTAGTATCACAAAAATAATATAATTTAATTTAAGTAACAAAAATTATTTTCTTTATGTTTAAAAATTATAAAAGTAAAAAAAAAAATATAAACAAGTATCTTTGCCTTACTTTCGAGTAAAGTCGTCCACTTAGCAATAGGGTGAATTGTTTACTAAATTTGTTTTGGTTTATTGTGTTTTGTTATTATATGTCTATACGTATGCGCGCAATTTTCCGTGTCTGTTTTGTAGTTCATCCTAATTTCGGCGGGAGTGTTAATTATATGTAGCATTTCTACTGTGAACCTTCTTTTATAATTATGTTCTTGTTGTAATATTTTTGTATTGTCTATGTCTGGCGAGTGACCATGCAATGCACAGTGGGCTGCTAATGCGGTTTTTTGTTCCAAATTATTGTTTCTTTTTTTATAATTAGATTTGTGTGCCGCAAATCTTGTCCTAAGTTTTGATTTTGTTGTTCCTACATATATTTTCTTACATAAATGTGTGCCATCTCCATTACACGGTATTTTGTAGATAACATTATATATATCTAATTTGTGTAGTTTTGTTTTGGTGTTCGAAAATAGGGATTTTAGAGTATTCGTGGTTTTTAGAGCAATGCTAACATCACCAGTGTTGTAGATGTTGGACTGTGTGATTCTTTCTGAGAAACCTGGCACATGTGCTAAGGACTTGTAGATCTTTTCCGCCTTTGTCGTTTGTGGTCTATTTGTTAACGGATATGAAAAGCTGTTTCTTTGCAATATTTTTCTTATCTTTTTATAATTTTCCTTGTGAAATTTTTCATCACTTATTTTTCGAACAAAGTTTCCTGCAGTATTTATCTTTACGTGTTTTGGGTGATTTGAATGAAAATTTATAATTCGCCCCGACGCAGTTGGTTTTTGATACCAATCTGTTACTAAAATATTCTGTTGTCTAATAATTAAGGCATGTAAAAACGGTAGTTTTCCATCTTTCTCTATTTCTACAGTAAATTTAATTTTTCGGTGGAAACTATTTAAGCATTTGAGTGTTTCATCTACACTGTTACGGTTAACGATGCAAAACAAATCGTCAACATAAGTACTTGCTTAGAGCTCTTGGTTTAATGTCTAATTTGTCCATGGTTATATCTAGTAACTCCTCCATAAATACATATATCAGCAATTACCGGTGACACTGGTGATCCCATAGGCATCCCTTTCAGTTGTTCATATATTTTGCCATCATGTTTGAAAAACCTATTCTCCTTTATACAAAAAGTCAGCATTTCCAAAAATAGATCTTTTGGTATATTTGTGTATGTGGAAACTTTGTCCCATTTTTTCTTTATTAAATCGACTACTATATTAACCGGTATGCTCGGAAATAGTGATATCACATCGAACGATACTAATATCTCATCTTGAGAAACTGTTTCCCCGGAGATTTTTCTTTTAAAATCTATAGCATTCTTTACGTTGTATATTGATTCGTTTGTAATATTTTTTAAAACTTTTGTTAAATATTTGCAAAGAGCGTATGACGGAGAGTTTATTGAAGAACAAATCGGTCTTAACGGCATATCTTCTTTGTGGACTTTTGGAAGTCCATATATTCTTGGGGCAGTGGCTACTGATGTAAGTAGTCTGTATTTTTCCCTAGCATCTATTATATTTAAATTAAACAGCTTCTCTACTAGTGTACAGCGTAATTATGTTTATGTTCAGAGCTAATATATGAATAAAACCTGTTTATTGAAAAGCGAATATTTTAAATTATTGTTGTGAAAAAAGTGAACTAAAAGAAAATACTAATAATAATAATAACAATCTAGATAAAAAACTAGTTAAACACGATAAAACGTGTTTTATGTTTGCTACAGTCGTTTTTTCTGTTATTTTCAAATGTATTTTTAAAAGTGTTTTCAATATATTTGGAACAAATTCGTTTAATATTGCAATTATATTGCATTTCATAGTGGAATTATATATTTTTTCTTTAATTGGTCAAAATTAATTATCAAATTTTATACAAATATGCCTTTTTGTGAGCTGTGCAAAAAAAATATGTTCCTGGTAATGGCGACTAATTTTTTTGTGTGCCTAAGTGCTACATAACAATGGAAAAGTAGAGTATTGTGTTTTGATTAAATCTTTTTTTTAATTTTTCTTCACTTTTGTATTTTGGCATGATGCAAGTTATTTTATTTCTTAAATTTTAAATGCTTCTTTTTCTTACACTTTTGACATTTATATCTTAACTCATTGTTTTGACAATCTCAACTTTATTACACAAACAAAAACACTTATGTTGTTATATTGTTGTACTTGTAGCCCTTACGCTGCCACCTGGTTTTATTACGCCATGGAACAAATAGAAGTTTAGATGTTTGATGTCAGTCACATTTTTAGATAAATAAATGTGAAGAGAAGTTAATATTTTGAATAAAATTAGGAGAAATTCCTGAGTTGAAATAGAAGTGGTTTAATTGCAAAAGTTCGCTACATGCGAAAATTAGATGTTCTAAAAATTTCTTTTGAGGTAAATTAATTTTAAAAAGTTCTTCGAGTTAATTTGATGAAATAAAATTTTTTGATGCAAATTTAATTCTTATTTACTTATCTTTGTAATTAACTTTTGAGATCAATTAATATTTCGAAGTTTAAATAATTTAGAAGAGATAATAGAATTTAAATAATCAAAATTTTGGACGGAGTTAGTAAAATTAGATCTTTCGAAAGCGTGCAGCAAGATAGAACTCCAAGAGTGTTTACTTGATCACTTTGGATTGCGTCAAAAAAAGAACCGGGCATAAACAATGGAGAAGCTTCAGTTACGGTCGATCGTGTGATAGTAGAGCGTAGTAATATTTTTCCTGTCCGCGATATTCAGGATTCCGTATCTGCTTTTTCTGGTGATGGTTTACCTGAACTTAACCATTGGCTACAAGAATTTGAAAATGTTGCGTGTACAGTCGGTTGGGATGATTTGAGTATATCTACGCTAAGCAATTGCTTAAAGGGGCAGCAAGAATTTTCATCAGAAGCCAATCTGATGTAAATAATTAGTCTTCTCTTAAGACGGTCTTGAAAAAAGAATTTGGTACGAAGCTATCGTCAATAGAAATCCACAGAATTTTGTCAAATCGTCATAAGACAAATAGTGGAACTTTTCGGGAATACTTGTATAGCCTACAAGAAATTAGTAAACCCATAGATATCGACGATGACAGCATTATTGAATATTTCGTTCAGGGTATTAAAGATTCTGCTATTAACAAGTCTATTCTTTACCAAGCCCGAAATATAGAAGAATTGAAAGAAAAACTTAAGATATACGAAAAAATTAGATCAGCTGGACAGCCATTAAGCTCGAAAGTAATTGAATTTCAGGGAAAGCGTGACTTAGACAGTAATAGCGAAAGACGTTGTTTTAGATGTGACGATAAAGGACATTTAGCTGGTGAATGCAAAAGATCGGAAGTAAAGTGTTTCAAATGCAAAAGATTTGGGCACAAATCATTTAATTGCACTAAAAATTCCAACACTGAGAAGAAAGATGACAAGACCAAGAGGAATGAAAGTAACGTTTATACGTTGGCCGATGACATTGTTTCATCAAGAAGAATTTTTACAGACATTGAAATTTTTGGGAAGAATATATCAGCTATTGTCGATACTGGTAGTGACATCAGCGTTCTTCGGTATGACACCCTCATGATTTTAAGTGATGTCGAACTGAAATCTGATTTCAAAATTTTAACTGGCATAGGTGGCAGGACTATCAAAACGTTAGGAAGTTTGAAAGCGTGTACAAAGTTGGGAGCAGTGGAAATAGAGATAAATTTTCACGTCGCTAAAGAGAGTGATATTTGGTACCCCGCGGTGATAGGTAATGATGTCTTAGCCCAGTTAGACTTACACAGACGCACAGGGAGCTAAGTTTCGAAACAAAATTTCAGAGTGGTCATTAGTTAGGGAAGAAGGAAGCGTTATAGTTGAAAGTTCAGGGAGCGCCAACCGGTCTACGGTGGAAACCAACCCTATCGCTGAACCAGATGAAGAATTTGGTGAACTAATTCATTCCGCTACAATAGGTAAATTTATAGAAGGCGAGTTACAAATGGAGCACCTTGAGAAGAGTAGACAGAGTAAAATTAGAAGTTTAGTTAAAGCGTACAGGCCAATAAAGCCAGAGACATCGCCGTTGAGAATGAAAATTATTCTCAATGACGACACCCCGGTGGAACACAGACCGCGTAGACTTCCGTATTCCGACCAAGTTTTCATCGACAACCAAGTCAAGGAATGGTTACAGGACGGCATTATAGTACCAAGTTATTAAGAATACTCCGCCCCAGTAGTTTTGGTTCAGAAAAGGGATGTTACAAAGCGTCTGTGCTGTGATTATCGGAAGCTCAATGAGAAAATTATAAGAGATAATTTTCCCATGGTGCTTATCGATGACGTTGTGCAGAGATTGAAAGGTGCGAAAGTCTTCACAACACTAGATTTACGTAATGGATTTTTCACGTTCCTATAGAGGAAAATTCTCAAAAATATACTTCTTTTGTGACTAGTAAGGGCCAATACGAGTTCAAGTTCGTACCATTTGGTATATCGAACTCCCCTGCAATATTTTGTAGATATATCGCTTCTGTTTTCCGTGGATTGATAAGTGACGGCACATTGATTGTTTACATGGATGATATAGTTATACCATCAGCAAATGAAGACGAAGGTACTGAGAAGTTGATAAAGGTTCTGCGGGTCGCGGCACAGAATGGGTTAAATATGAAGTGGGCAAAATGTCAATTTTTACAAAGAAAAATTAACTTCTTGAGTTATATATTCGAGAACTCGACAATTTCGCCATCGACAGAGAAAACTAGAGCTATAAGTAAATACCCATTACCAACAAATGTGAAAGCCCTTCAAATATTTTTAGGACTTACATCCTATCTACGGCGATTTAGCCCAGGGTATGCATCAATGGCGAGACCGTTGTCAAACTTGTTGCGGAAAGGCACAAAATTTAAGATGGGGGACGAAGAAATTTTAGCCTTTAAACAATTGAAGAATTCAATGGTGAATTCACCAGTTTTGAGAATTTTTGATGCCAAATCCATTACGGAAATCCATACAGATGCTACTTTATATGGTTATGGCGCAATTTTACTGCAAAAAGGGGAAGATTTATGATTCCACCCTGTGGAATATATGAGTCGAAAGATTACCCAGACGGAACAGAAATACCACTCGTATGAGCTCGAAGTTTTAGCCGTTATCGAGGCTCTGAAGAAATGGAGAATTTTTGTGCTAGGAATACCAATCAAAATAGTGACAGACTGCAACGCTTTTGCACTTACAATGCGTAAACTGAACGTACCCCCACGAGTGTCGAGATTCGCACTTTTCTTACAAGAATTCGAAATAAATAAATAAATAAAATAGAGCATAGACCAGGAGTGAGGATGAAGCACGTGGACGCATTAAGTCGGTTAACATGTTTGAGGATTCATTAGGCCATAGACTGAAACATGCCCAGCTACAGGATGAATGGATTAAAGCAATTCGGAAAATATTAGAGACAGGTTATTTTATATTATGATTATTTTATGAAATATGACATACTGCACAAAGACCCTGATAACGAACTATTAGTTGTACCGAGTTCAATGGAACAGGAAATAATTCAGATAGCACACAGACAGGCACACTTCGCTACTCGTAAGACGCTAGAGTTGTTGCAAAAGACGTACTATATTCCTAATTTAACGAATAAGGTGGAAAGTGTTGTCAAAAGCTGTGTTGAATGTTTAGTATCAGAAGCAAAGAGAGGCCGAAAAGAGAGATTTCTCAGTCCTATTGACAAAGTTGATAGGCCATTAGTGACATATCATATAGACCACGTAGGACCTATGGAATCCACACGGAAACAATATAATTACATATTAGTCGTGGTGGATACTTTTTCCAAATTTGTTTGGCTGTACCCCACTAAGAGCACAGGGACAAATGAGGTAATAGATCGCCTAATGCAACAGGCAATGATATTTAGAAACCCTAGGAGAATAATTACCGACAGAGGTACCGGTTTTACTTCTAGCCAGTTCGAAGATTATTGTGCATCGCAAGACATACAACACCTGTTAATAGCTACCGCTGTACCCAGAGGGAACGGTCAGGTAGAAAGACTGAACAGCACCGTAGGTGACATGTTAGCAAAGTTGTGTCAGGAAAAACCTGAAAATTCGTATAGACACGTAGGTCGGGTTCAACAGATTTTGAATAGCATTCCACCAAGAAGCACAAAATTCGCACTGTTCAAAATTATAACAGGTTTAAAGATGAGAACAAAAGATAGCGCAAAAATTAAAGAGTTAATCGAGAATTTAAGCATAGAAGATTTAGATAGTGATCGGGACGCCATAAGAGAAGAGGCCAAAGAAAACATCCTTGCAATTCAGCAGGAAAACTGTAGAAATTACAATCAGAAAAGAATCCCCGAAACTGCATACGAACTCAACCAATTAGTAGCCATTAAGCGTACTCAATTCGGCACGGGTATGAAATTACGACCCAAGTACCTTGGCCCATACAAGATCGTAAAGAAGCTAAACCATGGTCGTTATGAAGTCCAAAAAGTAGGAAGTTTTGAGGGTCCAAATGTGACCTCGGCAGTGTCCGAATATATGAAGCCTTGGGAGGGACATTCGAGGGCGAATGTAAATTCAGGATGGCTGATTGTGGGAATGCGGGATTAGGGATCAATCTGGTGACCCTATGTTGATTAACATGTCAAAGGGAGTGTCAATCAACAGAATCGATCAAGAGAGAGTTCTAGAGTAGACGTGAGCGAGCTTAGGCGTATGGAAGTCGTGTGTGTGATCTTTCGCTAAAGTAAAGTAACTTAATTTAAAAAATAACCTATGGAGATAATCACTATAAACAATAATAACTGAATTAATAAATAAATGAATTCTATTTAAAAATTATAAAGTGTTTTCGTTTAACTAAAAACAAAGGCAAAAGCCAAAAAACATCATATATATATACATATATATATATATATATATATATATATATATATATATATATATATATATATATATATATATAGATATATATATATTTATATATATATATATATATATACATATATATATATATATATATATATATATATATATATATATATATATATATATATATGTATATATATATATATATATATATATATATATTATTGAAATATTTGTTTATTAATATATAAAACTTATACATAAATGTGTATAATTGTTTCAAAGATTTATATTGAATAATTGTATATAAAAGTTTTCATGTTTTAAAATACATAATTTAAAACTCAAAACCTATTTGACTCAATACAACTAAGTACATAAATAACAAGTTCATTTTTAATACCTTCCCTGAATATGTTATTTATATATTCATATAATTCATTTCCTCTACATGGAACACGATTAACTAAATAAGATGCAGTAACTGAAGTTTCAGCCCAAAATTTTTCATCTAATCCAGCATCATATATCATACACCTCATTCTTTCAACTAATGTTCTGTTCATACGTTCCGCTACTCCATTCTGTTCGGGGGTGTAAGGACAAGTTTTTTGATGAATAATGCCACTTTGTTGAAGAAGATTTGTAAAATTATTATTGACATATTCAGTACCATTATCTCTCCTTAAAATTGTAATTTTTCTAGAGCATTGATTTTCCACAAGATTTTTAAATTTTAGAAATTCATTAAAAACATCAGATTTTCTTTTGATTGGAACTACAAACACTTTACGTGAATAGTAATCGAGAAATGTTAATAAGTACCTGTTACCCGAAAACGATTTCTGAGTAAAATCACGTCAGAATGAATAAGTTCAAGCAACACTAAAGCACAACTGCCAGCATCTTTGAATGGTTTTCTTGTTTGTTTTCCTTTTATACATGTTATACATTTATGATTTATTTAAACATCACAGTTGATACCATAACATGATTGTTTTACTTTCATTAAATTTGCGTTACATATATGTCCCAAACGCCGATGCCACAAATCTGAATTCTCCTTAGCAATTAAAATTTTTTCGTTTGATTTTGAAACACAACAGTCTAGACGATATAAATCATTTTCAATTGATGCTTTTCCTATCAGTCTATTATTTTTATCAAAAATGTTGCAAATGTTTTTTGCAAATACAACCTTATTTCCGTTTTTGGTTAATTGGCGAACTGAAAGTAAGTTTGTACATAAATTCGGTATATATTCGACGTTATTAACAACAGCATCACGTGTTCCTTTTTCAGTTTTTAATAACATTTGCAAATCACCAACGCATAATACAGGCATTTTGTTATTATTTGCCACAATAATTTCTTTATTATTAACTTCTATTTTATTTGATAATAAATTTCCATTATTTGTCATGTGTGAAGTTGCGCCGGAGTCTACATACCATTCATCAGAATTTTTACTACTTGAGAATAATGAAGCAAATAGCATTGCACCGTTATTTTTCAAACTTTTACTTTTATCATTCTGATATTTAGCATTTTTGTTCTTATTAGGACAGTTTTTACTAAAATGACCAACTTGATTACACGAATGGCATTTGAATTTTTTATTCTTTAAATAATTTTTCGAAACTAATGCATTGTTACTACATTTATTGTCGAATTTTGCATCTTGAAGTAACACATTTTTTATTGAATCGACAGTTAGCTTGGTTTTTGAATTTTCCACAGCCATAACCAAAGCTCGAAACTCATCAGGTAGACCAGCTAGCATAAGAGATGCGGCTAATTCATCATCAATTTTAAGACCAGCATTTCTAACTTTTAGAGATGTCATTACTATAGAATTTACATAATCTTGCATACATTCAAAATCTCCGAGCTTAAGTTGTACAAGCTGTTTTAACAGCTAAACTTTTCTTGTCAAACCTGTATCTTCATATGCAGCAACAAGGGAATTCCAGGCTTCCATAGCTGTTTTTGCTGTAGCGATGTGCGCAAAATTGCTCGGTTCTATCATTAGAGTTATTTCAGCAATAGCTCGCTCATTGACTTCTGCATCTTGAGGAACTAAAACACCCTTTTTAACGACTTTCCAACAATTTTTGATTCCTAAACATGACTGCGCATGTCTCCGCCAAACATCGAAATTTTCACGACCACATAATTTTTCGAACGGAAAACTTATTGAGCTTGATGCCATTTCAGTTTAGTAACTTTCAATACAATTTCACAAATATTTTGTCTTTTATTAACATACGAATCTTAAACGCGAGACAAGAGGCCCATAACCTATTGAAATATGTGTTTATTAATATATAAAACTTATACATAAATGTGTATAATTGTTTCAAAGATTTATATTGAATAATTGTATATAAAAGTTTTCTCGTTTTAAAATAAATAATTTTAAACTCAAAACACATTTGACTCAATATAACTAAGTACATAAATAACAAGATCATTTTTAATATATATATATATATATATATATATATATATATATATATATATATATATATATATATGTATATAGGAGGGCCATGAGTTCGACTCCGCGCTCAGTCATGAATATTGTGTCGAATTCTTCTGATCAGCATTAGGGAACTGTTGTGTTAGTTGTTGTCAGCCTATATGAGTGAAGAAGGCATGGCATTGATCACTGAATATAACTGGCAGCGATTGCCACTATCATGTACTAAAAGCAGAGAAATAGCCTTCGTCGGCCCTGTAGCAAAAAAATAGCTGGCGAAGTAAAAGTTTTAAATAGCTACAAAAAATGCTCTAGGTTAGGTTAGGTTAGAGGGCCGTTGTCCCTGGCGGGACAATCCACTTGGGTCCGTCAATTCGGTCCCTTTGTGATGCCCTTAAGCAGAGGACCTCCTAAGGGATGTCCTCCGCCGTTTCAAACCATCCTGTACCCCTGAGGAAGGATGATACCCCTGAAAGCTCCATGTTTGCCATCTGTCTAAGTCTGACAGGAATCGGGAGCCCAGCGCAGCTGCCCTTGCATTAGCAAGGGCAGGACACTGACACAGAAGATGGAGGACAGTTTCTTCCTCCTCTTCATCCTTGCAGCTTCTGCAATAGTCGTTGTATATTAGACCCATCCTCCTCGCATGAGTCCCAAAACTACAGTGTCCTGTCAGAACAGTCACCAGTTGACGCATGCGCGCCTTGTCAAACTTGAGAAGGTCGCGTGTTTTGCGTAAATCGTAATGGGGCCACGTGGCTCTTGCCACGAGACAGTTAGCCACGCTTGCCCACCTAAGTTGAGCTAAAAAGGTCCTGTGATGAGCCTGCTTGTCCATAGCATTCCATCAAACCAATACCCCGTAAAAGAGTACTGGTTTAATAACAGCCTCAAGGCTCTACCTTCTCATTTATAATTCCGGTGCATATGTAGGGGTCATCCCCTGATATGAGATAAAAAAAGATTTTAAATATATCTAAATATTTCTTAGTATCTAAATTAGAAAAATATGTACTAAATTTATCACTAAAAGTGCTGAAATGGCAAGCCTGTTTATGCGATTTTGACAAGAAGCTGTTTAAGCTGACTTGTATGTAATCAAATAATAGAGATGAGGATGGAAATTGTATATTTTAATTTTGTATATTTTAATTTTTGACACAAAATTAACTACCAAAAACCAATTATTTTACAGTTCTCGTATTCTTTTTCACAATAAAATTTGTGTAAATATGAACTGTTATAAAATTCAACTAAGCCACCTAATAAGTGGTGACAAACACAATACACATGAGCACTGATGATGAAAGGGTTGCGTCTTTCGAAAACAGCTGTTCTGCTCTGCTGTGTAAGTTGAATAAAACTGATGTTGACTTTCCTTTGTGCCTTGGAATATTTATCATGTCTTTCTGAGATTTAAAACAAATTTCGAACAATTAGCCTATGAATCTTAATTCAATTTAATATAGCAATATAAATGTTCGTTAAAATTTTTACTACAGGCAACTAACGTTGTTTTTATACCCTCCAAAAATGAGTGTGGAGGGTATACTACTTTGTCATTTCGTTTGTACCGCAACGAAATATCCATCTGAGACCCCATAAAGTATATATTCTTGATCAGTGATGAAGTCTAAGACGAAATGAGCATGTCCGTCCGTCCGTCTGTAGAAATCACTATTAAGTCCAAACGAAAAGAGCCAGACTCTTGATATTTGGTATAAAGGCTAGCACAGGCTAAGCTCTGAGATGTGCTAAATCGGGCAAGAGGGAAAAAAGTTCCCCAAAGAAGAACTAAACCAACCTCTAAAAAACAACATAATTTTTAAATTTTTTTTGTAACTTTGCTAAGCAGATGATATATTTTTATGACAAAGAAGGTCCAACGCGTTAAACTTGGAGCTATTAAATGAAAAAAAAATAGTTCTTGTATTCCGCCCCCTTTAGTGGGCGTTATTATAGGCAAAAATAGTGTAAAAATTTAACAAACTGTTTTACTTAATTCTACATTTCTTAAAACTAACATTTTTAAGATTTAATGACGAAGCTTGGACGTAACCTGGTACTACTCTGCCCTACCCGCTCCTCCCCCTTTGCAGCCTAAATGACCCTATCAAAAAAAATTTTTTGTTTTAAATTTTGTATTTAATTATCCCAAACATTTATTTTTAGTTTTATGACAAAGGTGAAATGTCTCCCCACTGCCCTTACCAGAGCGACCCCGCTAAAATACAGTTGTAATACCCTCCAAACAGAATTGGACCCCATAAAGTATATATATTCTTGATCTGTGATGAAGTCTAAGACGATCTAGCAATGCTCATACGTTCGTCTGTGGAAAACATTATATTGTCTATTTTTGAAACCCGCCCTCTTCAGTGGGCGTTGACGTTTGATATTATATAAAGGAACTCTGTCCTACCAAGTTAATCGTTTTAAACTTACTTACTTAATCTTTGGTGGGTATTTAAGATTCCACCCGGTCGATTATAACGTTTTTACTTGTTTTTACTGATTAAAAATATTTTATAATTCAGGAAAAACAAAATTGGTATCAAAAATTAAAAAAAAAAACAAAATTTAGATTCCAGAGTTGGAAAAGTGCAATGTTTTGTAGAATGGTTAAAAATTTTAAGTTTTTCTTAAATAAAACTACTTTATACCTCATTAAGAGTTGCATTGGTAAAAACAAAAAAAATTAAAATTTCGCTTCCAGGTTGGAGGAGCTATATATAAAATTAACTAAAGAGGTAACTAACATTGTTTTTTTACTAATTAAAAATATTTCATATCTCAGGACGAACAAAATTGGTATCAAAAATTAAAAAAAAATCAAAATTTCGATTCCAGGGTTGGACAACAGCAATATTTTGTAGTACATGAAAGTGACCAAAATGGTTACAAATTTCAAGTTTTTCTTAAATAAAACTATTTCATGCCTCGCGAAGCGAACTCTGCGTCGTACTCACTAATCGTTAATCATATTCTTGCAATCCAAAATGGTCTTGGAGGTTATTCTTTCGTCCTTGATTTTTTCAGTTGGCGATTGGTGACATCTGTAGAACTAACATTTGCACTGACCCACCTTAAGTCCTTCGTAAACGCTCGAACTTCGGCCTGGAAGACCTTATTATGGACAGGCAGACGGAAGTAAATTTCGGTCTCTGCTTCCTCTATGAAGGATCCTAAGCCCGTTCCTTCGTGCAGTCCATCAATCAGTGTAACACCTAATTCCCACAGGTTTTCGAGTTACGGTTCGATTGGTTCAGGAGTGCCTCTCCGGTATCAGTGTTTCACAGTCAGCTATGACCCTAGTTTTCCGAACCCGATCGGATATATCTATCCACTGACGCCTATATATTTTGACGATGTGAATTGATCAGTTCAAGTTACTTCTAGGCGTTTAACAGACAGAGCTGCTTCGTATTTGATACGAAAGGCTGAACATACAGGATAGTTTGCAATGCTTTAATGGAGCTAGTTGTAATAGCACTGCTTATATCTATGCAGCGTTTAGTCCTCTACTGATCTTTTGTGACAGGAAAGCAATAACATTTTTCTATAAATTCAAAAGTATATGATAAAAATATATTACATCGAGAAAGGTTCTAGCATGGTTAAATTAATTTTATAGCAAAAAATAACGCGAAATTATTTGAAAATTATATATACTCGTCTTAATAACATAATTTACATGGTTCAGTACGAGAATCGAAAAGGTATGTTCGGCTGAAAAAGTGTATTTTATTTAAAAGTTTTTGTCAGATTCTATAACATTTTGATATGTGCAAAGTCTCTACTTTTTATACCTTATAAATTATATATGTACGTTTTGCTGTGATCGCCTCTTACTCTCTGGGCAGAGCACGATTAGATAATGTATCAGCTTCGTCACAGAAGCTTAAAAGTATAGTTTTTAAGGAATGTAGAATTAGGTAATACAATTTGTTAAATTCTAACACTATTTTTGCATATCTTACGTCAACGCCCACTTAAGGGTTAATAATTTTACTCTTCTGATTTTATGGCTCTAAGTTCAAAGCTTTGCATATTCCTTGGCATACAAATTTATCAAAAAAAAAAATTATAAAAAAAAAACAAGTAAAAACGTTATATTCGACCGGGTCGAATCTTAAATACCCTCCAAATATTTAGTAAGTGAATTTGAAATGTTTAACTTGGTGGGACAGAGTTCCTTTATATAATATCGTACGTCAACGCCCACTAAAGGGGGCGGGGTTCAAAAATATACAATATCATGTTTTCCACAGACGAACGTATGGGCATTGCTAGACCGTCTTAGACTTCATCACAATTTTCTTTGGAGGGTATAAAAACTGTATTTTGGCGGGGTCGCTCTGGCAAGGGCTGTGGGGGAAACATTTCACCTTTGTCATAAAACTCTAAAAATAAATGCTTGGAATAATTATATACAAAATTTAAAAAATTTTTTTTTTTTTGATAAGGTCATTTAGAGTGCAAAGGGGGAGAGGGGGTAGGGCAGAAACAGGTAGACATAAAACTCTAAAAATAAATGCTTGGGATGATTATATACAAAATTTAAAAAAAAATTTTTTTTTGGTAGGGCCATTTAGGGGGCAAAGGGGAAGGAGGGGGTAGGGCAGAGTAGTACCAGGTTTCGTCTCAGCTTCGTCATTAAAGCTTAAAAGAAATCGGCAGTCATAAAACTCTAAAGATAAATGCTTGGGATGATTATATACAAAATTTAAATAAAATTTTTTTTTTTTGGCAGGGTCATTTAGGGGGTAAAGGAAGAGGGGGGGGGGAGGGGGGTAGGGCAGAAATCGGCAGTCATAAAACTCTAAAGATATATGTTTGGGATGATTATATTAAAAAAAAAATTTTTTTTGGTAGGGTCATTTAGGGGGCAAAGGAAGAGGGGAAGGGGGGGGGGGGGGTAGGTCAGAAATCGGCAGTCATAAAACTCTAAAGATAAATGCTTGGGATGATTATATACAAAATTTAAAAAAAAAAAATTTTTTTTGGTAGGGTCAGTTAGGGGGCAAAGGAAGAGAGGGGGTGGGGGGGGTAGGGCAGAAATTGGCAGTCATAAAACTCTAAAGATAAATGCTTGGGATGATTGTATACAAAATTTAAACAAAATTTTTTTTTTGGTAGGGCCATTTAGGGGGCGAAGGGGAAGGAGGGGGTAGGGCAGAGTAGTACCAGGTTTCGTCTCAGCTTCGTCATTAAAGCTTAAAAGTGTTATTTTTAAGGAATGTAGGCTTAACTAAAACAATTTGTTAAATTTTTATGCTATTTTTGCCTATAATAACGCCCAATGAAGTGGGCGGGGTCAAAAAATATTTTTATTTTATTTAATGGCTCCAAGTTTAAGGCGTTGGACCGTATTTGACATAAAAATATATCATTTGCTTAACAAAATAACCAAAAAACTTTAAAAATTATGTTGTTTTTTCTGGGTTGGTTTAGTTCTTCTTAGGGGAACTTTTTTCCCTCTTCTCCGATTTAGCCCATCTTCGAATTTAACCTGCTCTAAGCTTTAAAATATATTTATGCCAAATTTCAAGAGTCTAGCTCTTTTCGTTTGGACTGAATCGTAATTTCCACAGACGGACGGACGGACGGACATGCTCAGTTCGTCTTAGATTACATCACTGATCAAGAATATATATACTTTATGGGGTCTGAGATGGATATTTCGATGCGTTACAAACGGAATGACAAAGTGAATATACCCTCCAAATTCTTTTTTGGAGGGCATAAAAACTGTTAATTTTATCAACGGGCTTAAGTTCGAATCTGCAAGACTGCAAACCATTTTTTTTATTATTTTATTAATAAATGAATTCGTTCAAATTCTATTTTATTAATTTATATTAAGATTGGAATATTAAGAATATTTTTCAATAATCATCAAACCAGCAGAACGGATCAGTACTGATTTCGAGGCCGCTACGCCATCTCATCAGCGTTCTTTGTTCAATTTTTCCACTTTTGCAAGTGGTGCTAGTTAGTAGGAATATCAACTATTTAACCAATATTTTAACGAAAATTGAATATGGTTTGCAGTCTTGCAGATTCGAACTTAAGCCCGTTGATAAAATTAACAATTTACAATGAACGCGCACTTGTTCATTGTAAATTGACAACTAAATTCAATTACTTGAACATAAATAACAAAGAAGCTTTAGTTATCAGCAGCCGATGGCTCTGGAAAAAGCGAAAGAGATACATGGAATATTGGGAATATTAATCGTCAGTGTTGGGGAATTTCGTACTAACCAAAAAATATAATAACTTAAAATTATGAATGAGATAACTTCTCATATTCAATTTTCGTTAAAATATTGGTTAAATAGTTGATATTCCTACTAACTAGCACCACTTGCAAAAGTGGAAAAATTGAACAAAGAACGCTGATGAGATGGCGTAGCGGCCTCGAAATCAGTACTGATCCGTTCTGCTGGTTTGATGATTATTGAAAAATATTCTTAATAATCCAATCTTAATATAAATTAATAAAATAGAATTTGAACAAATTCATTTATTAATAAAATAATAAAAAAATGGTTTGCAGTCTTGCAGATTCGAACTTAAGCCCGTTGATAAAATTAACAATTTACATAAGAAAGTTCGACTAATAAAAATTCGTACATAATTAAAAAAAACAATTTTTAAAGCTATGTTGTTTTTTAGAGGTTGGTTTAATTCTTCTTAGGGGAATATTTTCCCTCTGGCCCGATTCACCCCATTTACGAACTTGACCTGTGTTATACTTCAAGGTATATTTAAACCAAATTCTGGCCCTTTTAGTTTGGATTGGATCCTGATTTCTACAGACGGACGGACATGACTAGATTGTCTTATCAATTTAGTAGGTACGAGGTTGATTTAGCAAAAAAACTGATTGATCAGTTCTGCTATTAACACAGAACTCGAATTGATCGGACTGAACGCTTCACTGTACTCAGCGCTTTTAGCTCAATTGAATTCTATCCATCTATCTCTTTTAGTAGCCCTTATCAATTCACCCCAAATTTTATTGTCGAAATCCATATGAAAAGGAAAAGAATTAATATTTCTGAATTCATAGATATGTAAATTGTACACATAGTTGTAACACCATAAATTCTTAAAGTCGCCATATGAAAAAATTATAAACATCACCGAGAAGATACATATTTCAGTCTTATATATATTTATATATAATTTAAAATATTAAGGACCCAACTCTGTAAATTATGTTTAAAAAAGTGAATTTTATATGGAAAACTAAAACGAGATATTAATATGTTGAAAGGTGAATCAACCCATAAAATTTTATGCATATGTGTTTGAACAAATTTAAAAACAAAAATATAATTTTTTAAACATATGGTTTGTTTGTTGCGGGTTTCTATTTGTCTGCATTTCATTAGCTCTTAAACAAAATCGTCAGAAGATTTCACAGTAATTCCATAAATAGCATCTTGCTTATGCACAAACTTTCAAACACCTTTCAAATTAAAACTAAAACCGGATTCACCCATTGTTTCGGAACAAAAAATTTGTTCCGAAACAATTTTTTTTTATATGTAGTTTGACGTCTCTCTTTTTCAGAGAGAGAGAGAGCGAAAAAGAGTTAACTTTGTTCGGAACATGAATTGGTTTAATTTTAATTTTTGTTCTGAAACATTTCAACTGTGATGCCAGTTACTTTAAATTTTTAAGTAAAGTTGAACTGAGATGCCACATCATATTATATGTACATATGTATATATATATATCAGGCATAGGCACAGACACAAACCATCCTGTACCCCTGAGGAAGGATGATACCCCTGAAAGCTCCATGTTTGCCATCTGTCTAAGTCTGACAGGAATCGGGAGCCCAGCGCAGCTGCCCTTGCATTAGCAAGGGCAGGACACTGACACAGAAGATGGAGGACAGTTTCTTCCTCCTCTTCATCCTTGCAGCTTCTGCAATAGTCGTTGTATATTAGACCCATCCTCCTCGCATGAGTCCCAAAACTACAGTGTCCTGTCAGAACAGTCACCAGTTGACGCATGCGCGCCTTGTCAAACTTGAGAAGGTCGCGTGTTTTGCGTAAATCGTAATGGGGCCACGTGGCTCTTGCCACGAGACAGTTAGCCACGCTTGCCCACCTAAGTTGAGCTAAAAAGGTCCTGTGATGAGCCTGCTTGTCCATAGCATTCCATCAAACCAATACCCCGTAAAAGAGTACTGGTTTAATAACAGCCTCAAGGCTCTACCTTCTCATTTATAATTCCGGTGCATATGTAGGGGTCATCCCCTGATATGAGATAAAAAAAGATTTTAAATATATCTAAATATTTCTTAGTATCTAAATTAGAAAAATATGTACTAAATTTATCACTAAAAGTGCTGAAATGGCAAGCCTGTTTATGCGATTTTGACAAGAAGCTGTTTAAGCTGACTTGTATGTAATCAAATAATAGAGATGAGGATGGAAATTGTATATTTTAATTTTGTATATTTTAATTTTTGACACAAAATTAACTACCAAAAACCAATTATTTTACAGTTCTCGTATTCTTTTTCACAATAAAATTTGTGTAAATATGAACTGTTATAAAATTCAACTAAGCCACCTAATAAGTGGTGACAAACACAATACACATGAGCACTGATGATGAAAGGGTTGCGTCTTTCGAAAACAGCTGTTCTGCTCTGCTGTGTAAGTTGAATAAAACTGATGTTGACTTTCCTTTGTGCCTTGGAATATTTATCATGTCTTTCTGAGATTTAAAACAAATTTCGAACAATTAGCCTATGAATCTTAATTCAATTTAATATAGCAATATAAATGTTCGTTAAAATTTTTACTACAGGCAACTAACGTTGTTTTTATACCCTCCAAAAATGAGTGTGGAGGGTATACTACTTTGTCATTTCGTTTGTACCGCAACGAAATATCCATCTGAGACCCCATAAAGTATATATTCTTGATCAGTGATGAAGTCTAAGACGAAATGAGCATGTCCGTCCGTCCGTCTGTAGAAATCACTATTAAGTCCAAACGAAAAGAGCCAGACTCTTGATATTTGGTATAAAGGCTAGCACAGGCTAAGCTCTGAGATGTGCTAAATCGGGCAAGAGGGAAAAAAGTTCCCCAAAGAAGAACTAAACCAACCTCTAAAAAACAACATAATTTTTAAATTTTTTTTGTAACTTTGCTAAGCAGATGATATATTTTTATGACAAAGAAGGTCCAACGCGTTAAACTTGGAGCTATTAAATGAAAAAAAAATAGTTCTTGTATTCCGCCCCCTTTAGTGGGCGTTATTATAGGCAAAAATAGTGTAAAAATTTAACAAACTGTTTTACTTAATTCTACATTTCTTAAAACTAACATTTTTAAGATTTAATGACGAAGCTTGGACGTAACCTGGTACTACTCTGCCCTACCCGCTCCTCCCCCTTTGCAGCCTAAATGACCCTATCAAAAAAAATTTTTTGTTTTAAATTTTGTATTTAATTATCCCAAACATTTATTTTTAGTTTTATGACAAAGGTGAAATGTCTCCCCACTGCCCTTACCAGAGCGACCCCGCTAAAATACAGTTGTAATACCCTCCAAACAGAATTGGACCCCATAAAGTATATATATTCTTGATCTGTGATGAAGTCTAAGACGATCTAGCAATGCTCATACGTTCGTCTGTGGAAAACATTATATTGTCTATTTTTGAAACCCGCCCTCTTCAGTGGGCGTTGACGTTTGATATTATATAAAGGAACTCTGTCCTACCAAGTTAATCGTTTTAAACTTACTTACTTAATCTTTGGTGGGTATTTAAGATTCCACCCGGTCGATTATAACGTTTTTACTTGTTTTTACTGATTAAAAATATTTTATAATTCAGGAAAAACAAAATTGGTATCAAAAATTAAAAAAAAAAACAAAATTTAGATTCCAGAGTTGGAAAAGTGCAATGTTTTGTAGAATGGTTAAAAATTTTAAGTTTTTCTTAAATAAAACTACTTTATACCTCATTAAGAGTTGCATTGGTAAAAACAAAAAAAATTAAAATTTCGCTTCCAGGTTGGAGGAGCTATATATAAAATTAACTAAAGAGGTAACTAACATTGTTTTTTTACTAATTAAAAATATTTCATATCTCAGGACGAACAAAATTGGTATCAAAAATTAAAAAAAAATCAAAATTTCGATTCCAGGGTTGGACAACAGCAATATTTTGTAGTACATGAAAGTGACCAAAATGGTTACAAATTTCAAGTTTTTCTTAAATAAAACTATTTCATGCCTCGCGAAGCGAACTCTGCGTCGTACTCACTAATCGTTAATCATATTCTTGCAATCCAAAATGGTCTTGGAGGTTATTCTTTCGTCCTTGATTTTTTCAGTTGGCGATTGGTGACATCTGTAGAACTAACATTTGCACTGACCCACCTTAAGTCCTTCGTAAACGCTCGAACTTCGGCCTGGAAGACCTTATTATGGACAGGCAGACGGAAGTAAATTTCGGTCTCTGCTTCCTCTATGAAGGATCCTAAGCCCGTTCCTTCGTGCAGTCCATCAATCAGTGTAACACCTAATTCCCACAGGTTTTCGAGTTACGGTTCGATTGGTTCAGGAGTGCCTCTCCGGTATCAGTGTTTCACAGTCAGCTATGACCCTAGTTTTCCGAACCCGATCGGATATATCTATCCACTGACGCCTATATATTTTGACGATGTGAATTGATCAGTTCAAGTTACTTCTAGGCGTTTAACAGACAGAGCTGCTTCGTATTTGATACGAAAGGCTGAACATACAGGATAGTTTGCAATGCTTTAATGGAGCTAGTTGTAATAGCACTGCTTATATCTATGCAGCGTTTAGTCCTCTACTGATCTTTTGTGACAGGAAAGCAATAACATTTTTCTATAAATTCAAAAGTATATGATAAAAATATATTACATCGAGAAAGGTTCTAGCATGGTTAAATTAATTTTATAGCAAAAAATAACGCGAAATTATTTGAAAATTATATATACTCGTCTTAATAACATAATTTACATGGTTCAGTACGAGAATCGAAAAGGTATGTTCGGCTGAAAAAGTGTATTTTATTTAAAAGTTTTTGTCAGATTCTATAACATTTTGATATGTGCAAAGTCTCTACTTTTTATACCTTATAAATTATATATGTACGTTTTGCTGTGATCGCCTCTTACTCTCTGGGCAGAGCACGATTAGATAATGTATCAGCTTCGTCACAGAAGCTTAAAAGTATAGTTTTTAAGGAATGTAGAATTAGGTAATACAATTTGTTAAATTCTAACACTATTTTTGCATATCTTACGTCAACGCCCACTTAAGGGTTAATAATTTTACTCTTCTGATTTTATGGCTCTAAGTTCAAAGCTTTGCATATTCCTTGGCATACAAATTTATCAAAAAAAAAAATTATAAAAAAAAAACAAGTAAAAACGTTATATTCGACCGGGTCGAATCTTAAATACCCTCCAAATATTTAGTAAGTGAATTTGAAATGTTTAACTTGGTGGGACAGAGTTCCTTTATATAATATCGTACGTCAACGCCCACTAAAGGGGGCGGGGTTCAAAAATATACAATATCATGTTTTCCACAGACGAACGTATGGGCATTGCTAGACCGTCTTAGACTTCATCACAATTTTCTTTGGAGGGTATAAAAACTGTATTTTGGCGGGGTCGCTCTGGCAAGGGCTGTGGGGGAAACATTTCACCTTTGTCATAAAACTCTAAAAATAAATGCTTGGAATAATTATATACAAAATTTAAAAAATTTTTTTTTTTTTGATAAGGTCATTTAGAGTGCAAAGGGGGAGAGGGGGTAGGGCAGAAACAGGTAGACATAAAACTCTAAAAATAAATGCTTGGGATGATTATATACAAAATTTAAAAAAAAATTTTTTTTTGGTAGGGCCATTTAGGGGGCAAAGGGGAAGGAGGGGGTAGGGCAGAGTAGTACCAGGTTTCGTCTCAGCTTCGTCATTAAAGCTTAAAAGAAATCGGCAGTCATAAAACTCTAAAGATAAATGCTTGGGATGATTATATACAAAATTTAAATAAAATTTTTTTTTTTTGGCAGGGTCATTTAGGGGGTAAAGGAAGAGGGGGGGGGGAGGGGGGTAGGGCAGAAATCGGCAGTCATAAAACTCTAAAGATATATGTTTGGGATGATTATATTAAAAAAAAAATTTTTTTTGGTAGGGTCATTTAGGGGGCAAAGGAAGAGGGGAAGGGGGGGGGGGGGTAGGTCAGAAATCGGCAGTCATAAAACTCTAAAGATAAATGCTTGGGATGATTATATACAAAATTTAAAAAAAAAAAATTTTTTTTGGTAGGGTCAGTTAGGGGGCAAAGGAAGAGAGGGGGTGGGGGGGGTAGGGCAGAAATTGGCAGTCATAAAACTCTAAAGATAAATGCTTGGGATGATTGTATACAAAATTTAAACAAAATTTTTTTTTTGGTAGGGCCATTTAGGGGGCGAAGGGGAAGGAGGGGGTAGGGCAGAGTAGTACCAGGTTTCGTCTCAGCTTCGTCATTAAAGCTTAAAAGTGTTATTTTTAAGGAATGTAGGCTTAACTAAAACAATTTGTTAAATTTTTATGCTATTTTTGCCTATAATAACGCCCAATGAAGTGGGCGGGGTCAAAAAATATTTTTATTTTATTTAATGGCTCCAAGTTTAAGGCGTTGGACCGTATTTGACATAAAAATATATCATTTGCTTAACAAAATAACCAAAAAACTTTAAAAATTATGTTGTTTTTTCTGGGTTGGTTTAGTTCTTCTTAGGGGAACTTTTTTCCCTCTTCTCCGATTTAGCCCATCTTCGAATTTAACCTGCTCTAAGCTTTAAAATATATTTATGCCAAATTTCAAGAGTCTAGCTCTTTTCGTTTGGACTGAATCGTAATTTCCACAGACGGACGGACGGACGGACATGCTCAGTTCGTCTTAGATTACATCACTGATCAAGAATATATATACTTTATGGGGTCTGAGATGGATATTTCGATGCGTTACAAACGGAATGACAAAGTGAATATACCCTCCAAATTCTTTTTTGGAGGGCATAAAAACTGTTAATTTTATCAACGGGCTTAAGTTCGAATCTGCAAGACTGCAAACCATTTTTTTTATTATTTTATTAATAAATGAATTCGTTCAAATTCTATTTTATTAATTTATATTAAGATTGGAATATTAAGAATATTTTTCAATAATCATCAAACCAGCAGAACGGATCAGTACTGATTTCGAGGCCGCTACGCCATCTCATCAGCGTTCTTTGTTCAATTTTTCCACTTTTGCAAGTGGTGCTAGTTAGTAGGAATATCAACTATTTAACCAATATTTTAACGAAAATTGAATATGGTTTGCAGTCTTGCAGATTCGAACTTAAGCCCGTTGATAAAATTAACAATTTACAATGAACGCGCACTTGTTCATTGTAAATTGACAACTAAATTCAATTACTTGAACATAAATAACAAAGAAGCTTTAGTTATCAGCAGCCGATGGCTCTGGAAAAAGCGAAAGAGATACATGGAATATTGGGAATATTAATCGTCAGTGTTGGGGAATTTCGTACTAACCAAAAAATATAATAACTTAAAATTATGAATGAGATAACTTCTCATATTCAATTTTCGTTAAAATATTGGTTAAATAGTTGATATTCCTACTAACTAGCACCACTTGCAAAAGTGGAAAAATTGAACAAAGAACGCTGATGAGATGGCGTAGCGGCCTCGAAATCAGTACTGATCCGTTCTGCTGGTTTGATGATTATTGAAAAATATTCTTAATAATCCAATCTTAATATAAATTAATAAAATAGAATTTGAACAAATTCATTTATTAATAAAATAATAAAAAAATGGTTTGCAGTCTTGCAGATTCGAACTTAAGCCCGTTGATAAAATTAACAATTTACATAAGAAAGTTCGACTAATAAAAATTCGTACATAATTAAAAAAAACAATTTTTAAAGCTATGTTGTTTTTTAGAGGTTGGTTTAATTCTTCTTAGGGGAATATTTTCCCTCTGGCCCGATTCACCCCATTTACGAACTTGACCTGTGTTATACTTCAAGGTATATTTAAACCAAATTCTGGCCCTTTTAGTTTGGATTGGATCCTGATTTCTACAGACGGACGGACATGACTAGATTGTCTTATCAATTTAGTAGGTACGAGGTTGATTTAGCAAAAAAACTGATTGATCAGTTCTGCTATTAACACAGAACTCGAATTGATCGGACTGAACGCTTCACTGTACTCAGCGCTTTTAGCTCAATTGAATTCTATCCATCTATCTCTTTTAGTAGCCCTTATCAATTCACCCCAAATTTTATTGTCGAAATCCATATGAAAAGGAAAAGAATTAATATTTCTGAATTCATAGATATGTAAATTGTACACATAGTTGTAACACCATAAATTCTTAAAGTCGCCATATGAAAAAATTATAAACATCACCGAGAAGATACATATTTCAGTCTTATATATATTTATATATAATTTAAAATATTAAGGACCCAACTCTGTAAATTATGTTTAAAAAAGTGAATTTTATATGGAAAACTAAAACGAGATATTAATATGTTGAAAGGTGAATCAACCCATAAAATTTTATGCATATGTGTTTGAACAAATTTAAAAACAAAAATATAATTTTTTAAACATATGGTTTGTTTGTTGCGGGTTTCTATTTGTCTGCATTTCATTAGCTCTTAAACAAAATCGTCAGAAGATTTCACAGTAATTCCATAAATAGCATCTTGCTTATGCACAAACTTTCAAACACCTTTCAAATTAAAACTAAAACCGGATTCACCCATTGTTTCGGAACAAAAAATTTGTTCCGAAACAATTTTTTTTTATATGTAGTTTGACGTCTCTCTTTTTCAGAGAGAGAGAGAGCGAAAAAGAGTTAACTTTGTTCGGAACATGAATTGGTTTAATTTTAATTTTTGTTCTGAAACATTTCAACTGTGATGCCAGTTACTTTAAATTTTTAAGTAAAGTTGAACTGAGATGCCACATCATATTATATGTACATATGTATATATATATATCAGGCATAGGCACAGACACACATTTTTGCGTCTCTCACAATTTTGTAAACAAACGAGCATTCTCAACACTCTTAAAATCATTTTTTTCAACAAGCGTTCAAACAACTGTCTTGCTGCCATCCCTAAATACGGGCGGCAAGCGTTTTTTAGCTGTCAAAAGTTCTCATGTCCATACATTTTGTATGGAGCATACCGAAATAACGCGGCGGCAACGCTTTGCTATTGGAAAATCCGATTTTGACAGAGTGTTTTCTAATGAAGTTAGTTGAAAAAGAAAACAATTGTAACCAGAGAAAAAAAGTCAAAAATTTACAAAAGTGAAATAAATAATAAAAGAAAAAATTTGTGCACTTCGTATTAGAAAATGGAGATAAGAAAATATTTGCAATATGATTATATACATACATATGCATGCACGTTTGTAATTTGTACAAAATTTCAATAACAAAATCACAAATGTTGTCCGTCCAGCTGTTAAAATAATCAGGGTTGTTTAATTTGTTTGTTTGATAACCCTGTTTTTATTGTTTTTTGACATAACGTTGCCGCTTTTGTGTAGGTATGGCATATCAACGTTAAAGCTCAGCGGAAAAAAACGTTCCGCTTTCCGCCCGTATTTAGATATGGCTGTTAGTTTGGTTTTTTTTCTATCAGCCATACCTAAATAATTTCACTTTTGTAAATTTTTGGCTTTTTTCTCTGGTTACAATTGTTTTCTTTTGCAACTAACTTCATGAGAAAACGCTCTGTCAAAATCGGATTTTCCAATAGCAAAGCGTTGCCGCCGCATTATTTCGGTATGCTCCATACAAAATGTATGGACATGAGAACTTTTGACAGCTAAAAAACGCTGGCAGTATGAGTAGAATTAACAAAAGTATTTTATGAGCAAGATCGCACAGGCAAGAGAAGGGCTTGCAGTAAATTCATCGTGTCCAAACGCTCTTATTCTCATTAATTCACACAACATATTTGAACCGACCGTCTGTGTGACTTGAGCAACATGATTGCGAACAATGCAAACAACATAACCAATTCAACACTGATACATGAGTGGAGGTACAGGTTTAGTCTTTACTTGAATTTGTTCATCAAAAACAAAGTTAAAGGGAATACACATGGGCAAATGCACGGTGGTTTATGGGACTTTTTTCTTTAAAAAATTTAAACAAATGAGAATGTGTGCACAAGTTTGATCATTTGTTTGTTTTTTATTGTTAAACATGTGTCCGATTAATAGAACAAATTTAGTTGAATTACATACGCCGAAATACAAATGCAAATATGACAAAAGGGAAAACAATTTTTTTAAATTTCCAAGAAAGTTTACACCTTGTCGCCTCGGCGTAAGGGAAAAAGTATGATATGGTCATTTTAAGTGAAATAATTATGAAAAACGAATAGGTACTGGAGGGCTACTTATGATGCACAAAATTTGTGTTTCTCAATTTTAGCTTAATAAGAAATACAAATTAAATAACACAAAAAGCACCACTTTAAAGGAGAACAAATAAAAATAAACAAAAATAATAATAAATATTATTCGCAATATCGAACTGCAAATAAAAATAATATTTTCTTAAAAAATTTCCTATTTTGTCATAAACAACACGAATGGACATCATAAACCACTGTAAATTAAAATAAAAAAACAAGCGTTCGTTTGTTGATAGGAATGAACAAATTCATACACAATGATATCTTGCTTTTTGTACTTTAATGTTGATCAAAATTTTGAGCGTTGAGTGGAAAAGACAAGTACACAAGTTGACAAGTTTGATTCGACCTATAATAAACAAGTAAAAACGTTATATTCGACCGGGTCGAATCTTAAATACCCTCCAAATATTTAGTAAGTGAATTTGAAATGTTTAACTTGGTGGGACAGAGTTCCTTTATATAATATCGTACGTCAACGCCCACTAAAGGGGCGGGGTTCAAAAATATACAATATCATGTTTTCCACCGACGAACGTATGGGCATTGTTAGACCGTCTTAGACTTCATCACAATTTTCTTTGGAGGGTATAAAAACTGTATTTTGGCGGGGTCGCTCTGGCAAGGGCTGTGGGGGAAACGTTTCACCTTTGTCATAAAACTCTAAAAATAAATGCTTGGGATAATTATATACAAAATTAAAATTTCTTTTTTTTGATAGGGTCATTTAGAGGGCAAAGGGGGAGAGGGGGTAGGGCAGAAACAGGTAGACATAAAACTCTAAAAATAAATGCTTGGGATGATTATATACAAAATTTAAACAAATTTTTTTTTTGGTAGGGCCATTTAGGGGGCGAAGGGGAAGGAGGGGGTAGGGCAGAGTAGTACCAGGTTTCGTCTCGTGATTATATACAAAATTTAAAAACAAATTTTTTTTTGGTAGGGTCATTTATAGGGCAAAGGAAAAGGGGGGGGGGGGGGGGTGGGGTAGAAATTGGCAGTCATAAAACTCTAAAGATAAATGCTTGGGATGATTGTATACAAAATTTAAACAAATTTTTTTTTTTGGTACGGCCATTTAGGGGGCGAAGGGGAAGGAGGGGGTAGGGCAGAGTAGTACCAGGTTTCGTCTCAGCTTCTTCATTAAAGCTTAAATGTGTTATTTTTAAGGAATGTAGGCTTAAGTAAAACAATTTGTTAAATTCTTATGCTATTTTTGCTTATAATAACGCCCACTGAAGTGGGCGGGGTCAAAAAATATTTTTATTTTATTTAAAGGCTCCAAGTTTAAGGCGTTGGACCGTATTTGACATAAAAATATATCATTTGCTTAACAAAATAACCAAAAAACTTTAAAAATTATGTTGTTTTTTCTGGGTTGGTTTAGTTCTTCTTAGGGGAACTTTTTTCCCTCTTGCCCGATTTAGCCCATCTTCAAACTTAACCTGCTCTAAGCTTTAAAATATATTTATGCCAAATTTCAAGAGTCTAGCTCTTTTCGTTTGGACTGAATCGTGATTTCCACAGACGGACGGACGGACGGACATGCTCAGTTCGTCTTAGATTTCATCACTGATCAAGAATATATATACTTTATGGGGTCTGAGATGGATATTTCGATGCGTTACAAACGGAATGACAAAGTGAGTATACCCTCCAAATTCTTTTTTGGAGGGTATAAAAATAAGCAAGTGTTCAACCTGCAAGTGGTTCGATTGCCTTATAATGAACAACGCATATAAAAGCTTGAGCAAGTTTGATTAATGTTTTTATTCCTAGCTTAAAGAAGATTATTGTTGTGAGTAAGCCGATGTGTATAGCATCAGAACCAACAAAGAGGCATATGTTCGGTTGCTTTAAAATGAACAAGAAAAGAAAGTGTGCGGGCAAGTTTAATCATTTGCAAATAAAAGACAAGTTTTTTTGTGCCTTTGTTATTGTTGAACGGTTTTTTAATCAACAAGTGAATATATATATATATATATATATATATATATATATATATCATAGCCAAGCCAGCACACCGACGCGATATTGTCTCGCATGGTATACATAGGTACGCTTAGCCCGTAGATACGCATTAAACAATTCCCCGACGCGGAGTTGCCGAAGTTTCAAAACATTACCGGGTAATCCTCCCCCGCGATGAGAGACAAACGACCGATTAAAATGCGCTGCGCATCCCGAAACCGTGCAGTGCAGGCTATTCATGATGCAGAGATTAACAAACTAATTGAAGACGGGTGCATCAAATCCTCCTGCAGCCCTTTCAGCTTTCCGATCATAATGGTCACGAAAAGGAACGGTACCTGGCGTACCTGTATGGATTACCGACATCTCAATGCCGGGCGCATTGTTTTCCACATATTGATACCATATTGATAGCCTTGACTTAAAGGACGGGTACTGGCAGATTCCCATGGAGCCTGAGAGAAAAAAGTACACCGTTTTCGTTGTCTCCTGTCGTGGCCTTTTCCAATGACGTGTGATGCCGTTTCGTCTTCACTCAGCACCTGCGACGTTTCAACGTGCCTTGGACAGTGTAATAGGTCTCCAAATGGAACCATTCGCGTTTGCCTATCTAAACTACATCATCGTCATCGGGGACATTCTCGAAGAGCACATGAGAAATCTAAAAGATGTATTTCGCCGTCTAGGGGCTGCCAACTTCCGGATAAATGTGGAAAAATGTGAGTTTCTTAAAACAAACGAAGTACCTGGGGCGTATCGTCACTCGGGACGGTATGAAGACTGGCCGATATAAGACAGCAGCGGTAGCTCGAATGACAGTACCCACCAACGTCAAGGAGATCCGATGATTCTTGGGTGTAACATCATGCTATAGAAGATTCGTGCCGAACTTTACACTGATCGCCTAACCCCTGACCCAGCTGTTAAAGAAGAGCAAGCATTTGAACTGGTGCCCAGAACAGCAGAATGCATTTGAAATATTAAAAGACAAGTTGAATAGCGCCCCCGTTCTAGCCTGTCAAGATTTCACCCGGCCATTCACTTTATAAACTGACGCTAGTGACTTTGGGTTAGGAGTTGTGCTAACCCAAGAAGTATTATCGCCTACACCAGCCGACATTTGAATGCCGCAGAGAAAAAGTAGTCGGCCACGGAGAAGGAATGCCTGGATATAGTTTGTGGAATCAGGAAAGTTCAAAGCCGTCACGGACCACCTGTCGTTGAAGTGGCTCAATTCCATAAACAACCCCGTGGGCAGACTAGAAAGGTGGGTGTTGGAAATTCAACAATTGGGGTATTCACATGGTGTGCTATTTAGTCATACAGTCATAAAATCATAATATTTTAGACCAGTTTAAAAAAGTTGTTGTGCTGCAGACATAAAAGTCATAAAATTATAGCACTCTTTCAGGTATGTTTTTGTTTTGTCATCAAATAGCTCTAGATACCTGAGTCGAACGCCTAAAAATCTTCCGGCGAGACGGCGAAAGTATATGTTTGCCGTTGCTTAAATATGAGTCACGACTAAAAACGGCAAGAAAAGTTATTCATACCTATATGTCTGTACATTAAATCAGGGCTCCTCAGCCATTACACTCCAGATACGAGTGCCAATCGGATTTTTTACACGTATTCACATCAGAGTACTTCAAAATCACTATTTTTCTTGATTTTGTTCAGCACGCAAATTTTTGTTCATTGCAAAGATTAAAAAAAAATTCAATGATGATTAAAAATCATTTCATTCTGATGTATACATCAAATTCTGATTATGAGTAAAATTAACAAAAGCATTTTATGAGCAAGATCGCACAGGCAAGAGAAGGGCTTGCAGTAAATTCATCGTGTCCAAACGCTCTTATTCTCATCAATTCACACAACATGTTTGAACCGACCGTCTGTGTGACTTGAGCAATATGATATACGAACAATGCAAACAACATAACCAATTCAACACTGATACATGAGTGGAGGTACAGGTTTAGTATTTATTTGAATTTGTTCATCAAAAACAAAGTTGAAGGGAATACACATGGGCAAATGCACGGTGGTTTATGGGACTTTTTTCTTTACAAAATTGAAACAAATGAGAATGTGTGCACAAGTTTGATCATTTGTTTGTTTTTTATTGTTAATTAAACATGTGTCCGATTAAGAGAACAAATTTAGTTGAATTACATACGCCGAAATACACATGAAAATTTGTTTAAGTCAAATTTCCAAGAAAGTTTACACCTTGTCGCCTCGGCGTAAGGGAAAAAATATAATACGGTCCATATTAAGTGAAATAATTTTGGAAAACGAATAAGTACTGGAGGGCTACTTATGCTGCAGAAAATTTGTGCTTCTCAATTTTAGCTTAATAAGAAATACAAATTAAATAACACAAAAAACACCACTGTAAAGGAGAACAAATAAAAATAAACAAAAATAATAATAAATATTATTTGCAATATCGAACTGCAAATAAAAATATTTTCTTAAAAAAATTTCCTATTTTGTCATAAACAACGCGAATGGACATCATAAACCACTGTAAATTAAAATAAAAAAACAAGCGTGCCTTTGTTGATAGGAATGAACAAATTCATACACAATGATTTCTTGCTTTTTGTACTTTAATGTTGATCAAATTTTTGAGCGTTGAGCGGAATAGACAAGTACACAAGTTGACAAGTTTGATTCGACCTATGATGAAAATAAGCAAGTGTTCAACTTGCATGTGGTTCGATTGCCTTATAATGAACAACGCATATAAAAGCTTGAGCAAGTTTGATTAATGTTTTTATTCCTAGCTTAAAAAAGATTATTGTTGTGAGTAAGCCGATGTGTTTAGCATCAGAACCAGCAAAGAGGCATATGTTCGGTTGATTTAAAATCAACAACAAAAGAGAGTGTGCGGGCAAGTTTGATGATTTGCAAATAAAAGACAAGTTTTTTGTGCCTTTGTTATTGTTGAACGGTATTTTAATCAACAAGTGAAGTTCTCTGATTCACATACGCAACACGAACAGTAACGAAATTCACATCAATGAGAGAAGAGAAAATAAAAATTTTATTCATAGACAACAACAAATGCATGACTAAATTTTCAACCCGCGTTGCCATCGTTCGATTTTTTGTATTCTTGGATGGATGAATTTATATATATTATGATTTTTAGTAATTTTGTATGATACAAAAATGGTTTTATAATATTTTATATCTCCATTGGAAGATAGTATTGTCTATTATAGAATATTTTAATATAAGCCTATTAAAATACAAATTTTGTTTAATTTTGCAGTAAATTTTTTTTTTCATAAAAAACATGCGACTTGCCTCGTCGAACTTTAACAGTCAATTAAATAAAATTTTTGTGTGCGCTTAGGAGGCCAAAAAATTATACTACATACAAGGGCTCACAGCGATAAGGCCGGTACTCTGTTTGAATTTTCGAAAAATGTTTAACAACATTAATTATTTCATTTGAAAAAATTGAGAAATAAAAATTATAAATTTCTTGTTTTCCTTAAGGCTAGTACTCTGTTTAAATTTTCGAAAAATATTTAGCAAAATTGTGTTCAGAAAAATTTCACGTGTTTTTCATAGTAAACTAGTTTTCCAAATTTTTCCACGCTTATTTCGACTAAATACTTTTTATATGGGCTTTGATAGCATTTCGGTCGAAATTGTGAATAGAATATAGGCTATAGAAACAAATATCAATTTCACACATTTATACATAAAAGTGAAAACTAATTTTGCCTTCTTATATTATTATCAATTTGATTTTGTGATCAACGGCAACACCTTTAAATGTTCTTTCTTGTTCACATAGTTGCCAGACAAAATAAATGCAATATCGCCAAGTTTTGGAGAAAAAACATCAAAATCTTCATATTACTTTTTCAAATCGTTAATGTGAAATTATTACGGTAGTTTTATGAAAAATACCTCAACATTTCTACAGAATTAAAAAATGCTTTCAATTTTTCATATAAAACGGTGTTATTTTGACAAAAATATTTAAAAACAATGAGTAAGTTCAATTTGAAGTATACGTAAAATAAGAAATTGCTTCTGTTTAATATTTTTGTTCCTATAAAATTTTTTATTGCAAAAAGTTTTATGGGGAGAAGAGGGTACATAAAGCTCTTTTTTCCGAGGCTCTATATCTCAGAAGTTACATTGCCGATTATTATTATTTAGATTTGTAAATTGTTAATTAATTTAAATTATGTATGAATTAAAAAATTCATACATAATTTAAAAAGTTCGACTAATAAAAAATTCATACATAATTTAAATTATTTAGATTTTTTAATTAACTTTAATGTAGCTATCACCTATTACTAATATTTTACGAATTATATTGCTAGAAGTACGAGTTTAAACGTCTAGTAGCGTCCTTATATAGAATTTTTTCAAAATTACAAACATTTTAATAGATGAATTGACTTGAAAGCTAATTTTTTGATTTGTAAGTCTTTTTTTATTAAATATGTTTTTTCTCTTAATTAAAAGTAAGAAGCAAAATATTTTGATTCCACATTCATATTTAGATTTTTTTACTCCTCTATTATAATTTCCTGGACTTGGTCTTTTAAATATTTCGTTCAAATTTAATATTTAAATCACGTTATTTTTAAACAGAAATAACGGAACACAATGTTTTTATGTCAGATAAAATGGCAATATATAAGTCAAAATATTCCAACATTATGTACATTAATAAATTCGGAAAAAAAATTTAAATAATTTTAGCCTTACAAATATTGCGTGGAGTGTATAATTTATTCACTATAAGGCTAGTACTCTGTTTAAATTTTCGAAAAATATTTAGCAAAATTGTGTTCAGAAAAATTTCACGTGTTTTTCATAGTAAACTAGTTTTCCAAATTTTTCCACGCTTATTTCGACTAAATACTTTTTATATGGGCTTTGATAGCATTTCGGTCGAAATTGTGAATAGAATATAGGCTATAGAAACAAATATCAATTTCACACATTTATACATAAAAGTGAAAACTAATTTTGCCTTCTTATATTATTATCAATTTGATTTTGTGATCAACGGCAACACCTTTAAATGTTCTTTCTTGTTCACATAGTTGCCAGACAAAATAAATGCAATATCGCCAAGTTTTGGAGAAAAAACATCAAAATCTTCATATTACTTTTTCAAATCGTTAATGTGAAATTATTACGGTAGTTTTATGAAAAATACCTCAACATTTCTACAGAATTAAAAAATGCTTTCAATTTTTCATATAAAACGGTGTTATTTTGACAAAAATATTTAAAAACAATGAGTAAGTTCAATTTGAAGTATACGTAAAATAAGAAATTGCTTCTGTTTAATATTTTTGTTCCTATAAAATTTTTTATTGCAAAAAGTTTTATGGGGAGAAGAGGGTACATAAAGCTCTTTTTTCCGAGGCTCTATATCTCAGAAGTTACATTGCCGATTATTATTATTTAGATTTGTAAATTGTTAATTAATTTAAATTATGTATGAATTAAAAAATTCATACATAATTTAAAAAGTTCGACTAATAAAAAATTCATACATAATTTAAATTATTTAGATTTTTTAATTAACTTTAATGTAGCTATCACCTATTACTAATATTTTACGAATTATATTGCTAGAAGTACGAGTTTAAACGTCTAGTAGCGTCCTTATATAGAATTTTTTCAAAATTACAAACATTTTAATAGATGAATTGACTTGAAAGCTAATTTTTTGATTTGTAAGTCTTTTTTTATTAAATATGTTTTTTCTCTTAATTAAAAGTAAGAAGCAAAATATTTTGATTCCACATTCATATTTAGATTTTTTTACTCCTCTATTATAATTTCCTGGACTTGGTCTTTTAAATATTTCGTTCAAATTTAATATTTAAATCACGTTATTTTTAAACAGAAATAACGGAACACAATGTTTTTATGTCAGATAAAATGGCAATATATAAGTCAAAATATTCCAACATTATGTACATTAATAAATTCGGAAAAAAAATTTAAATAATTTTAGCCTTACAAATATTGCGTGGAGTGTATAATTTATTCACTATAAGGAAGTTCGCCTGTATTAATTAAATGTAAGAAATACATATTAATGAAAACTTTATATATCATGTCATTTTATTTTTGGCATAAAAAGTCGTAAAAATGACGTAGGCTGGCAACATTATTTGTACGCTAAATGACCCTGTTTGCTTAAAAAACAGTCACTAACACATGAAAAATTCACAAATACATTATACTTAAATATTTTCTCCCATTGAGGAGCCCTGCATTAAATCACATTGTTATAACATAAAAAAAAATTAAAAGAGAGTTTAAGTTCCGTAGCTGGCAGCCACTGAACGTTTTTCTGTATGCCGCCGCAAAAAAAATGTAATTTTAAATAGAAATGGAGTTTTTAGACAGCTAATTAGAAATGTGTTGTTATCTTATCAGCTGATCGATGTTTGAAATGGCATACTAAGCTATGACGGGTTGTTCACACTAGTCATATTTTTCGTGCTATTATTTTATGACTTATGATTTTATGACGAAAGTGTGAGTCCCCCAAATATAAATTTACCATCTGCTATCGGAAAGGTAAGAGAAACGTCGTGGCCGATGCGCTCTCACGGCAACCTCTGGAGGAAATCCATATGGTACAAATACCTGCAAATGGTTGACGAGCAAAATAAGGGCGGTCCGACAACGACCAGAAGAGTTAACGGGCTACTCCATCGTGAACGGACAGTTGTATCGGCACATTAGTAGGGAAGTGAACAATGACGACGCAACTCCCTGGAAGTTGTGTGTGGCAACTCACCTTGGAAAAAAAGTACTCTAGGAGATTCACGATCAGCTTCATAAATTCGCCAGCCGCTACTACTGGCTCGGAATGGCTCGAGATATATGTAAGTACATACGCCGCTTCCAATTTTGCCCGTTCCCATGAAGAAGGCCACAGCCGAAGGAGTAATGAAGGCATTGCTAGAGAGGATCATAGCTGGATTTCGGGTACCTACAGTGGTATACAGCGACAATGGCTCACAATTTACAGCTCGGCTCGTATAGAAGTACCTGGCGAAGACCGGAGCGAGTCAACAGTTTACGGCCCTCTATACACCACAAGGAAAACCAACAGAACGCTTGCCATTAACAGCAGCGTCTCTGAAACAACTGGCTACAGCCCCGCCTTCCTAACATAGGATCGGGAGCCAAGGCTGCCAAAAGCACTATATGACCAAGTAACTATCGGGACTGGAGCACGGAATACGAACCCGTACGAGCGCGCCAGGGAGCTGCAAGAAATTTTCACTATCGTTCATAGAAATCTGGTGAAAGCATCCCAGAAAAGCCGTCATTATTATCTACCGCCAATGGTAACTTACGCCACCGCCAATAATAACCGCCGTACAAAAACACAGTCATCAATTACCGCGTTTTTGTACGGCAACATCCGCTGTCTAAATCGACAGACGACTCCGCAGCCAAACTGGTTACAAGATTCGGGGTTCCATATATTGTTATGGGATTTGTGTCCCCAGTTATACTTAGACTGAGTAGGTTAGATACTGGCCAAAAACGCAAAGGGCATCTAACAGAACTAATACCCTTTGTAGAACAATACTAACCTTCAGTCATTAGTAAACATACCAAACTGATTAAGCATTTTCCTCTTGGTTACCGTAGGTACCTAATTTGGATTATACATATATTTTTTTGTTATTAATTTGACTATAATTATCATTATTATTACTATAATAGCAAATAATATTACTACTCCTATTAGTTTTAGTATTATTATTTAAGTTGAGTAACAGTACTATCGGTTGCTATGTACTTGCATTCAATTGTTACTTTTTTTATCCCTTTTTGACAACCTGATAAATTCAGGTAAAAAGTTCTATTGACATGTAAGAATCAATTCCAACTGGCCTATATCTCCGTTGGAATTTCATTTCCAACTGGTCAAGCTCTGCAGTATTATACAAAGACGTTTGATTTCTTAAATAGTGTAGATATCTGAACCAATACGAATAATTCCCATTGCATGGAGTAAGACCAAAAATCTTTCAAGAATGACACACGCGTATAAATACGATGAAAATTATTGAAGTATTGAAGGTAATGGTGGCCCATAAGGGGTGTTGCGGCCAGCGCTCACGAGGTTTCAGCAACTACTGAGGGCCATGTCACCAAAAAAAAATTATCAATTAAGTCTCTATCAAGAGTTCCGCGACTTTTTTTTAACTGGGACCAACACTCAGGAGATGACCCCTACATATGCGCCGGAACTAGAAAGGATGGGATAACATTGAGGGGACAGATGAGAAGATAGAGACTTTTTTGTAGCAATTTGAACCTTTTCACCTCGCCGATTTTAAGCATTCTATATGTGTAGCAACGTTTACATTTACCTAACATTTACATTTAGCTCACGTTTACGATTTCAACGTTCGGCTAAATGAGCCTTAGCAAAGGTAGGCCAATGGCACAGGGATTTTTAAGCCACGACATGGCAATAGTAGAATCAGCCCACAACTATACAACATTCATGTTCAAACATAACTGACTGATTCTACAATTTTCGGCATCAAAAATGTTCCACAAAGCTCCAAGTTCATCAGTAGATGCTTTGAAATTGAATTTCGATTTATATATCGAACTAGCTGCTTGGACCCAGCGTTGACTTTGTACAAAAGGTTTTCATTTAATGCTTTCCACCCAGCGGGGGACGATGGTCGTGACAAATATTCATAAAACTTTCAAAATTTTTTAATTTAATAATACTGATAATTTTTGCAAAGTTTCATAGTTTTGGTGCAGAAACTAAAATTTGGCAAAAACAAGTATTTTCGGGCTATACGGGCAGGGGGCGATGGGCGTGGCGGATTTCCACGAAACTTTCTAGATATTTTAATTTCTAATACCAATTACTTGTGCCAAGTTTAATAACGTTTGGTAATGGAACAATTATTTGGGACTAAAATATATATTCGGGTTATATAGGCGGGCTGCGATGGGCGTGCAGATTTCCATTAAACTTTCCAAATATTTCAACTTGATAATACTGATAAATTGTGCCAAGTTTCGTAATTTTTGCTGAAGAAACAAACATTTGAGGAGGAAAAATATTTTCAGGTTGTATGGGCGGGATGCGATGGGCGTGGTCATCTTTGATAAAACTTAAAATATTTCTTGACTGAGTTGATCAAAGGATTTGTGGAAAATTTCAGCGTTCTACGACCTCTTGTTATACTTTATGAAGAAATGTATGAAGAAATTCCATTCTGAGTTTCATTTGAATTTAAGACATTGGATTGGATATCCTCAAAATCCATCTTACATTTCTCCAAGCTATATACTTACGTCCTCATATTTAACTTTAAATTCATTCTCAATTTTATTTTCTATAAAAAGGTGTGGATATAACAATTTTGCAGTTTTGTAATCAATATATGTTTTAAGCGGGATTAAAATATTCACCCCTATTCTGCGTTTCGAATCGAAATTTTCTCCGTTCGGCAACTTTTGTATTATGTGTTCCGTTATGTTTCATTTCGATTTGTTTATTCGATTGTATGTATTCTGCGTTACGATCGTAGCTACGTTTTTGTGGTTTTTCTAAGTTGTGTATGCGCTAAAGGACATATTTTCGATTCATTTTTTTCTGTAAAAAAGTCTATAATTAAATAAAATGTGAGTATAAAATGCTATAAATTTATTTTGTAATAAATTTTGTTTTTTTTTCTATTGTTACTTTAAAGCTACATATATATAATTTATTGCAGATCAAAAAACAGAACACCCGAGCAGTATGAAAAACTGGCGAGGATGATATTGCGTCTGGATATCATAAGCATCCAAAGGAAGAAGTGCAAGCATTCAGGGAAGAAGTTGCAAACGCACTTAACGCAATAGGGCAACTAATAAAAAATGACGTTGCATGGAAGGAGCAGCTACAAATCAGTTGTGCGTTGATAAAGATGCTAACGTATTGGACGGTGCTCCTGGTGCAAAAATATCTAACACATACTTGAAGGCGTCTTTATTTATAAAAATTAATTAAATTAATAAAAATTAATTAAAAAGAAATTAATTTAAAACAAATATCTTATAATTTATCACTCATCTCGAATGGATTGCAACTGTCAATTTCCGCTTTTCTATTCTTGATTCTGCATTCTGGACCTCGTTGTTCTCCTCTTCTAACAACAACTATCGATTCCATTGCTTCTCTAAACTAAATTTTTATTTTGCAATGACGTGTAGAAAGTGAAAATTTAGCTCCGGCGCTTCAGGATTTCTCACACTGGAATAGTTTGGCCACAAATACCGTTTGCTTAAAATCTGGCTATTTTCTTCCTTTCTGCACTAGCTGATGAGTTTATTTAATTATACTTACTACAATATTTAGTTTTTATATATGTATTTATCACTGTTTATTCATAAAATTTTACTTTTTATAGTTTAGCAATTACAATGTTTACAAAATTGTATATTTTTAATGTTTCTATTTCATACGTTTCGTAACAAAACAGCTGGTTTAAACATACTCTTCTTCTTTTTCTTTCGATTAGGTTTATTTTTAGAATACCAATTTTCGATTCGAGCGTAACTGAATGCGGGAACGTAATCGAAACTCAGAATAAGGGTGATTACTTTCTATTATACAATCAAATTTTCTTTGTTAAGAATTTAATAAACATTGTTTTATTTAAGATACGGAATTCAACTTCTTTGGTTATTACAAAAAAAACTTTCCAAAGTATTTAAATGAATTGGTTTTATAAGATGATTTTGTTATGCTCTTGACCAGTGCCTTCACCTGTGCGTTTGTTTGTATGTAACCGACTTCAGTGGATCTGATTTTGACCCACTTCAAACGGTCAGATTTTGTTTAAGGTACTTTTTAAGATGATGATCCTTCTCATATCTGCCAATAAAATGTTTATAACTTTTGACACCATGCACTCCACGCTTTTTTACAATAATAAACTTTTAGTTCTCATTTACGCTATTCTTGAGCCAAATTTATTAAATTTTATTTTTTTATATTTTAGTTGGATTTTCTATAAAAAGCGTGTTTGTTTAGTTTTTTTTAAACTATTATTTATTTTCCGTTTTTTAGTTGAATTTTCTATAAAAGCGTGTTTTTTACTTTTTTAAACTATAATTTTTACAATAATAAACGTTTAGTTCTCATTTACGCTATTCTTAAGAAAAATTTTTTAAATTTTATTTTTTCATTTTTTAGTTGGATTTCCTATAAAAACCGGGTTTTGTTAGTTTTTTATACCCTCCAAAAAAGACTATGGAAGGAATATTCACTTTGTCATTCCGTTTGCAACGCAGCGAAATATCCATCTGAGACCCCATAAAGTATGTACATATATATGTAAGTAATAAAAAGATTATTTGCTTATGGTTAAGCGATGAGTTTATTTCGTTTTTATTCTTTCTTAAAGTAAAACTAAATTACAAAATATTATTAAGCAGCCTCATACCCAAGAACTGCTGAGTTTGCGTCTGGTGTTCAATTTCTTTATAATTGTTTACTTCAACAATGTGTGGAATATTGCTGATTGCACAACATAAGCGTCTTGACAAAGTATAATAATTTAAATACCCTGTTGGGAATTTAGAGTTGTGTTAACTTATATATTCTTGATAAGTGATGAAATCTAAGACGAACTGAGCATGTCCGTCCGCCCGTCTGTGGAAATCACGATTCAGTCCAAACGAAAAGAGCTAGACTCTTGAAATTTGGTATAAATATATCTTGAAGGATAGCACAGGTTAAGTTCGAAGATGGGCAAGAGGGAAAAAAGTTTCCCTAAGAAGAACTAAACCAACCTCTAAAAAATAACATAATCTTTAAAGTTTTTTTTGTAATATTGTTAATCAAATGATATATTTTTATACGCGTTAAACTTGAAGCCATAAAATAAAATAATTTTTGAACCCCGCCCCTTTAGTGGGCGTTATTATATGGGAAAATTGTGTAAAAATTTAACAAATCGTTTTACTTGAGCCTACATTCCTTAAAAATAACATTTTTAAGCTTTAATGACGAAGCTGAGGCGTAACCTGGTACTACTGTGCCCTAACCTGTCCTTCCCCTTGCCCCTCAATGACCCTATCAAAAAATTTTTATTTAAAATTTTGTATATAATTATCCCAAACATTTATTTTTAGTGAAATGTCTACCCCACAGGTCTTGCCAGAGCGACTCCGCCAAAATATAGTTTTAATACCCCCCAAAGAGAATTGGACTCCATAAAGTATATATATTCTTGAATAGTGATGAAGTCCAAGACGGTCTAGCAATGCCCATACGTTCATCTGTGAAACATGATATTGTCCATTTTTGAACCCCGCCCCTTTTATTGGTCGTTGACGTACAATATTATATAAAGGAACTCTGTCCCACCAAGTTAAATATTTTAAATTTACTTACCAAATATTTGGAGGGTATTTTGTTACTTGTTTAAACTATTATTTATTTAGTTTAATTTTCTATAAAAGCGTGATTTTTATTTAAACTATAATATATTTTTAGTACGATTTGCTATCTATCAACCGCCCTTAATATGTAGATCGTGTTGAAGGACTGTTGTACTCAATAATTTCAATATCCTACCATAAAAATTAGTGAATTTCAAAAGAGTCAGGAAGTCACTGATGTTTATTCTAAGTCAGTACTTTATCTGAGAAATGGGGAAATCGGGCGCCTGCTGCCAATATCATGTTTTCCAATGTATAGCATTGCTAAACCGTCTTAGACTTCATCGCTGATCAAAAATATACATACTTTACTTTACAAAAAAAATTTAAAAATTATGTTGTTTCTTAGAGGTTGGTGTAGTTCTTTTTAGGGGAACTTTTTACGCTCTTGCCCGATTTAGCCCATTTTCGAACTTAACCTGTACTATCCTTCAATATATATATATACCAAGTTTCAAGAGTCTAGCTCTTTTCGTTTGGACTCAATCGTGATTTGCACAGACGGACGGACGGACATGCTCAGATCGTCTTAGATTTCATCACTGATCAAGAATATATATACTTTATGGGGTCTCAGATGGATATTTTGCTGCGTTACAAACGGAATGACAAGTGAATATATGGAGGGTATAAAAATAATTGTATTAGTGGAAACTAATATAACCGATGACGAATGTTTGTTTTACGGTTTTGCCAAAACATTTTTTAATAAAACAGATAGATGCAGAGGTGGATGGCAATATGTATTAAAAATACTATACCGTTCACTAATTTATGTGTGAATACAATTTATTTTGAGGCGATGTGCAAAAACTTTGAAATGTCTGAGGATGTGACAATTGTTGCAGTATACAGGCCCCCATCGCTGAATATAAATAATTTTATAAAAGAGCTGGATGACATGTTACGAACATTGAGGATGCACAAAACGCTTATTTTAGTTGGAGACTTATTTTAATGGATCTCTTAAGAAATCCATTACTAACATATACCACAATAGTCAAAACAAAAATGTGTGATCATTTTTCATTATTATGCTCTATCTCAAGTAAAATCGATGTAAACAAACCAGGAGCTAATAATTAGCACCCAACAAACAATAATATGTATGTAACAACAATAAACCGCCAAATTCATACAACGTATTGGGATGATATACTGCTTTACACAAATAATTTACAAGTAAAAACTTTATATTCGACCGGGTCGAATCTTAACTACCCCACAAATATTTGGTAAGTACATTTAAAATGTCTAACTTGGTGGGACAGAGTTCCTTTAAGACATCTCTGTACCCAATTTTAAATCTCTATTTTGGGAGAGTCATTCCGGTGTTCAGTTCTTGGACGGAGGAGGATTTTTTGTTTTCGAGTGGGTACCAAATAGCTGAAGAAGATCCCTACTGTTAATTAACCGGGACGGAGACACTCCTGTTAGGTGCAACAAACTGAGTATGGATGTTTTCCTACCCTGATTAAACCGGACCGAATCTACTCGAGCCGCTAGCTATGGGTGACTAACGAACACACTACCAGCAAGGAGACACTCCGGTTAGGAAGAGGTTCGCCAATTACCCAATCCTAGGCTCAACTACAAAAAGGACTAAATGAAAACCACAATAGCCAAATTCATTCACCTGTACGGAGACTCTCCTATTAGGTGCAACAAAGTTAGCTGGGTTTTCCTATCAAATGTTGAATTATATTAACTACAATTTCTGTGCTGTTGGCTGAAGTAGTATAACACGAGACTATGAAGCGGAGGGTCCTGAGTTTGAGCCCGCGCTGAGTCATGAAATATTGTGTTGAATTTTTCTGATCAGCATTAGTGCGTGGTTGTGTTAGTTGTTGCCAGCCTGTTTCAATGATGAAAGCATAGTCACTGAACATAATTGGCAGCGACTGACACTATCATGTACTAAAAGCAGAGTAACAGCACCCACCTTCGTCGGCCATGTAGCAAAAATTAGCCTGTGAAGTAAAAAAGGTTGAAATAGCTACAAGAAAACTGTCTATTGTCTCATCTTTCCTAATCTGTACCCTCAATACTATACCCTCGTTTTCAGTTCCGGCGCAATGCATTGCATATGTAGGTGTCATCCCCTGAGTGCTGGTCCTACTCCTCAAAAAAAAATATTTTATATTATGCTAAGCTACAAACGACTTACCTCCACGTTGGATTCCCAAGAACTGATCATGATTTCACTCTGCTTTGACCGTCTGTACCTTCGCAAAGCAAAGTGTTTCTTCTCTTGGTATTTACCATAACATCATATAGCAACTGATATTAAATACAATTTATTGGCAAATACTTCGTTATTAAGTTAAATTCTTACTCTACGATTCTGGTGTACAGTTACATATTAACATGCATGCAAAGCATGTACGTCGATATGGGCATTTCCAGAAAAAAGACCACCTTGATCGAAAAATTAAAATTTAACAAACAGATATTTTCCTAATGTATTATAAAGGAGAAACTTCTAAAATAAATTAAATTTAGGAGCTTAAAGCTTTCTTTTGTTGGGATGGTGAAATACTGAGCTACAAGTTTGAAGTTCTCGTTTTTGTAAGTGTTTCTTAACTTCAAGGGCATTTTCTCTTTATAATTAACATTCCTAAAATCAATTTCATAATAATACTCTTATTGCAAAACTGTTGCTACAAAAATATTTAATCATAAAACAAATGCAAAAAATATATTTAGTATATCGTAGTTTTTATATAATTTTCTAATATTTATGTCTTTTTCGCATTTTTTTAACATAATAAAATAAAGTGGAAATTTTAGTAATGTAACGCCAGTAACGTAACGCCAGACCAATTTTCATAAAAGAAAAAAAAGGAAAAAAGATTTGTTCAATTTATAACTTGGAAAATAAATGTATATTGGTCCAAAACCTATCAAAAAAAATTTGATTAAAAATACTTGCCCAATTCGCAGAGTTCAACAATTTTGTTATCAAAGTCAAATCGCACTTCCGTTTTTTGTAACGTAACGCCAGGTCACTTTTTGGAGTATATCTTGAAATTCTTAGGCTCAACTATTTCCATTTTTTGCCTGAATATAGAGCTATCCAATCTCTTCTCGAATGTGAGAAAAATACTTTTTTAAATTATGGTTTTTAAAGTTTTTTTCAACATATCGTCGTACAAAAGTAACGTAACGCCAAAATGGAAATGCCCATATGCATGTCATGTTTATGCATAAACAGACTACAAAACAATGTTTCATGCTTTGGCTTAAGACTGTTACGCACATTGTGTATACGCAAAGCATTGAAACAAAAGAAACTGCGATTTATGTATATACATATGAATGTTTGTTTGTTTCTTCTATATGAAACCATCTAACAAGAACAAATCACACATGTGCACAATGGGGCGCTCGTTGACCAGTTTGTATGATAATACTTAAAATATGATTTAAGGAAAGAAAATTTTATAAAAATTACTGACGTTCAGTTGATGTGCCCAAAAACCAACCATAGGGACTTTTGGTCGTCACACTGGGAAGGACCGTGGGAGAGACGTTTTACCTCTGCAAGATCAGAGAACATCTTAGCTTCTTATAGGCTTAAGGAATACAAGTTGTTCAATGTTTACACTATTTTTGCGAATAATATCGTACGTCAACGCCCACTATAGGTATGGGGTCCACAAATAGACTATATCATGTTTTCCACAGATGAACGTATGGGCATTTGCTAGATCGTCTTAGACTTCATCACTGATCAATAATATATGTATATACTTTATGGGGTCCAATTCTCTTTGGAGGGTATTAAAACTGTATCTTGGCGTGGTCACTCGGGCAAGGGCTGTGGGGGAGACTTTTCACCTTTGTCATAAAACTCTAAAAATAAATGTTTGGGATAAAATTTTTTTAGGGTCATTTAGGGGGAGGAGGTTCAGGGCAGAGTAGTACCAAGTTACGTCTCACCTTCGTTATTACAGCTTACAAATATTATTTTTAAGGAATGTAGGCTTAAGTAACACAATTTGTTAAATTTTTACACTATTTTTGCATATAATACCGCCCACGAAAGGGGGCGGGGTCCAAAATTTTTTTATTTTATGGCTTTAATTTTAACGCGTTAGGCCTTCTTTGACATAAAAATATATCATTTGCTTAACAAACATAATTACTTTAAAAATTATGTTGTTTTTTTAGAGGTTGGTTTAGTTCTTCTTAGGGAAACTTTTTTCCTCTCTTGCCCATCTTCGAACTTAACCTGTGCTATCCTTCAGGAAATATTTATGCCAAATTTCAAGGATCTGCCTCTTTTTATTTGAACTGAATTGTGATTTCCACAGACGGACGGACGGACATGCTCAGATCGTCTTAGATTTCATCCCTGATCAAGACTATATACACCTTATGGGGTCTCAGATGGATATTTCGCTGCTTTACAAACGGAATGACAAAGTGAATATGGATTGTATATATATGAAAATATATCGTTACAAATTTTAAAATTAGATGTACTTGGCAGCACTAACAACACAACCCTGATTATTAGAAGAGCAACCTTGCAAAGGAAATAATAGTAAGCATTTTAATTAACGGATATGAAACTTACCGGAAACAGTAACGAATATACAAGATATTCGAGGCTGTTACAGACAAATGTAAATAGCGAGGGAGATAAACTAAACAAATTTAATGTTATTAACATTGCTGCCAACTTTTTCTCAAAATTTCCCGTCAAATTATACCTAAAAACCGTTACATTTTTTATTTAGCGGTAAAAAGTATGGGGAAAAAGTTGAAATTCAAAAACTAGCTCCTCTAATAGCTTTTGAAAAATAAAATTGGTTATTTACACACACAAGTTTGTGTATCATACATATTCATATATACATACATACATATGTATATGTAATATATATGCATATACATTTTTATTTGTGATGAATTTAATTTATACATACTTTTGTCCACATATAACTTATATACAATTTTTTTTTAACAGATTAGATCGTAACTCCACCCAAGAATGTTCTACGTATTAAAAAAATGCATTGTGTAAAATTATAAGCAGATTGTAATACAGGAAGGCGTGCCGCATCCGCCCACAAGTTGGCTATATATGCTAAATTCATATGAAATAAGTTAAGATGTTAATTTGCGGGTCATTTAATAAAACACTGGTAAATTTGATATAAACTATAATTAATTTATTCGACCTGAATCTTTTTCCGTTTACAAATTAATAATAATGAGGAAAAATGTTTAGCAATACTTTAAAAATATATATTATGATTTTAAGAATATCGTGATTTTAACAGCAAATGTAATATATCGTTTGTGAGCTCAGACAACAACTGAAAAATATGTGGTCAGTTAAGTCCGGCATCTTTTGAAGTTCAATAACGCCCAGTTGTGTAGTATCGCTTCAATTGCTAAATAAAACGGTGAATTCCCGAATAAAAGCAAACGGACATCAATTAAATAATATTTGTATCGAATGGGCGTAAGTACATATACAAGTGAAAAAATAAGTGTTCTTAAAAGAAATAAAGCGATAAAACAATCAAGTTTGTAAAATAATATCAAAAATAAATATGAACACAAGACGACAGGAGCAGTTGTACCTTCTCGGCTATGATGCCTGCCAAATAATCGGTGCCAAATTGCCTTCAAATGGTAAAATTTTGCGTGTTTTATTTTACAATATGCGAAAAGTAAAACTAGACTTGCGTGCTAGTGCTTCCCTTGTAGTGAAAGAGGTAGAAGTTTTACGGAACAAAGCACGAATACCACTTAGAGCTTTTGACACATGTGTCTCAAAAGTTGAAGGTTTGTATTTAGAATGGAGAAACTTGCAAAAAAGTTCGAAACGCCGGACATTACTCCAGGAAAAACGCGAAAAAGACTTCGTAAATAAATTTGATGATTTGTTTGATGTCGCACATGCCGATGCATTGGATATTATCACTCTGGCAGAAGATAAGCTTTTTTTAACAAATCAAAGAAAACAGGGAAGACCTGGCGCAATGATAGGTTGTGACTGCAACTTGGTGAAAAAAGAAAAGGCAAAATCGCTTAGGGAAGAGAAAAAACAACGTTTCCACGAGAAACATACAGTCGTATTGCAAGGTAAATATTGAAGGTGTAGTGCGATTTCAGTCATGTCTTCACTTGCAAGTCCTCAGTTTGAATCTATTATATTATTCTGCAATATTTCTTATAAAATTTTATAGATCAATGTGAAGCCGTCCAATGGCAATCAAGTGATGAAGAGACTATTGAAGATTGTAAAGTGCAACAAATTCCAGAGTCAGCATATAAAGTAGGTCCTAGTACTTCAAGAAAAAAACGAGGTAGACATAATTTTATCACACCAAAGTTTGTGTCAGTATTATATAGGTGTAAAGTAAGTGACCGTGACGCCGTTCGAATCCTTATAGCAACTGCGCAAGCATTGCAACATAACGTTAGCGATTTAATTATAAATTGATCGCGTACAAAGTTTCGATTTGATGCAGGAAAAAGAATCCGCGAAACATTTAAAAACAAAGAAATTAAGGCGGTGACTGTTCACTGGGATGGTAAAATGTTTCCATCGAACACGTCGATTGTCTGCCTGTAGTTGTATCTTTTAATGGAACAGATCAGCTACTCGGCATGCCAGCGATAACTTCAGGTACGGGAAGACAGCAAGCAACGGCTGTCTTTGACTTACTCAAAGAATGGGATCTCGATGAAAAAGTGGAAGCCCTGTGCTGCGATACCACCGCATCAAACACAGGACGAATACAAGGCGCATGTGTGCTTTTAGAACAAACACTAAACAAAGATCTTCTGTATTATCCATGTCGTCATCACATATTTGAAATACTTTTACGGAGTGTATTTGATGCAAAAATATCAACATCTTCGGGTCCTAGTGTCAAAATATTTCATAGATTTAGAGATGCCTGGTCTAAAATAGACAAAAGTAATTTTAAGCCTGGAGTTGAAGACTTACATATGAAAAATGTTATTGGGGATACAAGGGAGATACAAGAGTTTACATTAAAGAGTTTAAAAGATATGCAACCACGGGAATATTACAAAGAGTTTCTCCAATTGGCGGTAATTTTCGTAGGCGGGTCACTTCCAAATTTTTCAATTCGAATGCCTGGAGCGTTCCACCATGCACGTTGGATGTCTAAAGCAATATATAGTTTAAAAATTTACTTATTTCGGAACCAGTTCATTTTGGCTGACTGTGAGTTGAATGGAATTAGAGATATATGTGTTTTTATTATAAAAATATATTTAAAAATATGGATTAAAGCTGCCATTGCCGCAGAAGCTCCTAACCAAGATTTGACATTGCTAAAAAGTTTATATCTTTACAGTTTAGTTGATGAAAATTTAAGTCGGGAGTTAATTCGAAAATTCTGCAATCATTTATGGTACCTATCGCCAGAAATAGTAGCGCTTTCATTTTATGATACTCAAATTTCAAACAAGTCAAAACGACTCATGGTTGCGGCGCTAGATCGAGCCCATGAAGATGACAACAAAAAAATTACAATTCTTCCTCATTACATAGAGCAGTACGTTAATAAAAATATTGAAGATTTTATCTCGCAAAAAACTTTAAATTTTTTCAACCGATATTGTATCCCAACGGATTTTTTGAAGAAAAATCCTAGGGAATGGGAAAACGATAAATCGTATAAAATTGGCTTGGAAATGGTTTTTAAATTGAAAGTTGTCAATGATACTGCAGAAAGGGCTGTAAAGCTTATGGAAGAATACAATCAAGTTTTGTCGCGTGATGAAGATGAGAAACAGTTCATAATGCAAATTGTAGCTGATTATAGGAAACAATATCCAAATGCAAACAAATCGGTTTTATTAAGCTTATGAAATAACTTAAATTAATATATTTAAGTACGAAATTAAATTAAAAAAATAAATAATTTTGTATGAATGTTAAAGTGTAATAAAAAAGTTGGTAAAAACTAAATTAAACTACTTATTCCTTTTTTATAATTTTAGTGAATCTTGAAAATACATTAATGGTTATTTTATAACAATATATAACATTTTTACAATTTGTGGGTGGATGCGGCACGCCTTCCCCTGATGCAATCTACCTAAAATTTTTTATAACATATTTTTTTGTTACGGAGAACATTTATGAAGGGAGTTAAGGTGCTATTTCGCATTTTTTTAAATAAGGTGCACCCTAATGTACATACATATATATATATATATATATATATATATATATACATATATATATATATAAAGTTTCAAACCTTAAGGCAAATATCTATAATTCATTTTGTACTGCTGATTCATATATTTTCAAAAATGCAGAGCCAGTCTTCTGTATTTTCTCTATATGAAGCCTCATTCAAAAGGGATACTGGTATCTCGTATTAAAAGCAACATATATTACTAAGCTTCAATCCATATCTGCAATTTATAGTCACAAATGCTAATTAAATGCCTTTGTTTCATTAATAATTATTATTAATTATAATTGTTATTAATCAATTTAGAACTTACCTGACATGTGGTAGTTTTAGTTATAAGTCTGTTTCGTAGTTGGTTTAGTTCGCTAAAAGCTCTTTCTACGTCTGTATTAGACCAAGGTAGGGATAAAATTTCTAACGCAAATTCTATTAATACATTGAATGGGTTGTTACCGCCTGTAATTAAACCCTTTTTGACCAAAATAATGCAAATATTATTGTATTAAAAATTGATGGCATCAGTTAAATTGTTTGATTTTGAAAATGTGGTTAAATTTGGAATTATATTTTCCTTGTTTTGTCTCAAAACATTATCAGCAGAAATAAGATTACCCATTTTTAACATTTTGAAATTATCTGGTAGCTTTAATGAGAAAAGAAACATTAAAAAAAATTGTAAATAGTTTCCTTAAATAAGTGCTTTTTGCTTGTTATGTGGTCAAGTATGTATATATGCCTGCATTTCATTGGTTCTTACACCAAATCATAAAAACGTTTACTTAAGTATTTAATACCTTTTTTTTCAAATCAGTGTCAAGTGTACTACAAAATTTACGCAAACTTTCCTTAGAGTACTTTCGGTTTCGTGGCCAATATCATTTTTAAGTTCATTCAAACGAGTTTCAAATGAAAATCCTAAGTAATTATTGTAGCAAACATAGTTCTCGAACTCTGTCTTAAAAATATCAACTTCAGCTGTTGGACTTAAAATAAACTGTTTAAGAAAAATCGCTAGATTTCCCGCTAACCGCTAAAAAGGATTTTTTCCCGCATTTGTCACTTAAAAAACTTTAGACTTAGCTTGAAAGACTCCAAATTGGCAACAGTGGTTAAAGTTAAGGTTAAATTAAATATGTATTTGTAAATTAGCATATAAAAATTTATAAAACTTAGGGCATGTATGCGCCATATAAGTCCATAATAAAAGTTGATAAAACCTACATGTAAACATATGATGATGCGTTTCAGGTCTTTGTGCTGAGACTCATTTATGATGAATCTCTAAAAAACACTTACACCGTTTGAAATCATTTATATTCTTTTAATAAATTTTGTTTTTTTAACAAACAATGAATCTCGTGTGGTCAAAATTAGCAAACTAAACATAATCACCCCTATCATGAATAATTTTTCCCTCGAACTTTTTCCCTTTTCCCTAAAATTGCAATCATGAAAAAATTCCCCGTGAATGATTTCACGCTAAAATTAAATTCCCCTGATCGTGAACGATTTTTTTCACTTTTCCCTTTAATTTATTCACTTAGTTTTTGGTGGCGAATAGAGTAGGAAATTTAAGTATTTTCTATTATAATTCGAATATTAGAGTTTTGCAAATTTTATTTTAGGGGCAAGATTCGTTAATAAAACACAAATTGATATTTTTTGCAACAAATCCATTGCCTGCGTCTTTGCAAAACTTGTTTCTCCAATTCTAAAGATTAAGAATATTTTTAATTTGTTTTGTCCGGTTTCCAAATCTATCCAAATTATTTGATTATTAAATATTTAGCTATACTTTTTTCTAAAGTTTTTAAATTATTGTATAAACGTAAATTTTTCAACACAAATTACTTGATTTTTCATTTTGTTGTCGACTTCTTCTCTTTTTTTACATTCACTGAGAACTGATAGCGGACATAATTTCTCACGAACGATTCACGATACCATTTTTCCCTTCGAGTGGAATAAAAATTTCACGTGAACGAAATTTCCCCTTGTTATTCACGATAGGGGTGAATATTAAATAGACGTCGAAATGATTATATTATCGACGGTATTGTCATGCTGCGCATGAGAATGACTACGTAGTGAGTAAGGAAATGTGAACACTGGTAAGAACCAATAAAATATATACATACATGTATATATATATATATATATATATATATATATATATATATAAATGAAATTTATTTGTTGGTGGTTAAGCAACGTCTATATGCATTTCATTGGTGCTTCACCAAATCGTCAGTAGACTTTAACCACAGTTTTGAAAAGCTAAAAACCTCTTATCTTATGCATATACTTCCGGAAACCATCTGAGAATTCACAACTTGTAAATTACAAATTATTTTCAAAAATAACAACAGAACAAGAATAGTAGGCCTTGAAACTCATACAAAACTAAACCAACAAATAAAGTATATTTGATATGAATCTATTTTATTTTTCTACACCTTTATACAATCAGAAATCCATTGGATTGGAACAAAAAATTCAGAAAAATGGGACATGAAGAAAATAATCAAACGGTAACACGGGTATTAAAGCAATAACATGTTAACATCAGGTTGATACAGTTCTCGGATTCTTTTTCATAATGAAATTTGTGTAAATAGGAACTGTTAAAACATTCAACTAAGCTACCTAATAAGTCGTGACAAACACAATACACTTGAGCACTGATGATGAAAGTGTTGCGGGTTTCGAAAACAACTGTTCTGCTCTGCTGTGTAAGTTGAATAAAACTGATGTTGATAGCAATATAAATGTTCGTGAAAATACTTTATTTATATCATACATTACATAATATTAACCTCTTAATGCAAGAGAGTGAACAATATTTTTTAGCTAATACAAACAAACTTGATTGTTACCCCCTCGAGAGAATGGAGCTCTTATAAGTTAACACAAAAAAATTCTCCAATTGTAATAAAAATTTAACTTTCACCAAATTCGTTTTTCACCATTCAAAACAATATTTTCGTTATAAATAAGAAAGAATAATTTTTGTTTTTTTAATAAAAGTAAAAAATAAGTATTTTAGAGGTTATGTAAATCACTTAATTAACAGATCTTGCGAACTACACTCAAAACTAAAAATTTTATTAGTTATTAATAATTAATTATATTCAATAATATTAGCTATTACTAAATAAATAATAAAGTTACTCGAGAATATATTTGATATGAGAGTTACACTGAGATAGTGATAATGTTTAACTACTACGCTTGACGCATAAAACTAATATTAGCCGAAAACTGTAGAGAGTGAGAGAAAGCTTATTGTATGAGAGAAATAGGGGGCCATCTTCGTTGTCATCCCTACTCCGTGCTGTTCACTGGGTGAGAAGTGACACCGGTAGACACATGTAGGGGATAACTTACCAAGTGATAATAATTGATGTTATCAAAATGGATAAAAAATGATAAAATTATGAAAATGACTATTAAAAAGCAGGAGTTGGTAATAGAAAAGTGCAAACTTTGGGTTGTATGTATATTTTAATGCCACATAATAAAAAAAAAAAATTTTATAAAAAAAAAAATTGGGGTGAACACCCCTTGTCACTTAGAGGTTTGAAAAATAGATAGTAGCCGATTTTCAGACTTACTAATTATGCATAAAAAATTTTATAAGGGTCGGTCAAGCCGTTTCGGAGGAGTATGGGAACGTACATTGTGACACGAGAATTTTATATATTAAAAGATTAATATACATTTATATATATTTATGTATATATATATATATATATATATATATATATATGTATATATATATATATATATATACATATATATATATATATATATATATATATATACACACATATATATATATATATATATATATATATATATATATATATATGTATATATATATATATATATATATATATATATGTATATATATATATATATATATATATATATATCTATATATGCATATATATATATATATATATATATACATATATATGTATATATGTATATATATATGTATATATATATATATATATACATATATATATTTATGTACATATGTATATATTTCTATGTATATACATACTATATATATATATATATATATATATATATATATATATATATATATATATATATATATAGATACAAGGTGGCGCAAAAATAACCTTCCGATGTTTTTTGGCTGTAATAAAAAAAAATTGAAAAACTTTGATTCTTCTTGTGGATTTGGTCTTTTAATTGTTTTACATCAAGTCGAGAATATGATGTCATGTAAATGGGCTCCGCCACAGTTGATTGTCATTTGAGCCCTTTTTATGGCATTTTCCATCACTTTGGCCAAAACTTCCGGTGATAGGTCCTCACATTCTTGACGGATATTGTCTTTAAGAGCTACAAGAGTCTGAGGCTTGCTGACATAAACCCGCGACTTCAGAAAGCCCCAAAAAAAGAAGTCTGCAGCGGTCAAATCAGGCGATTTTTCTGGGCAGTGTAAATCGCCAAAACGGGAGATTAGGCTCCCGGGAAATGCATCCTTCAGCATATCGGTTGTGGCACGTGCAGAGTGTGCCGTTGCACTGTCCTGTTGGAATCACATGTTTTCCAATCCCAATTCATCAAGTTGCGACAAAAAGAACTCGTTGATCATTCCTCTGTAGCGCTCACCATTCACAGTAACCGTTTGGCCCGTGACGTCTTCGAAGAAAAAAGGTCCGATGACTCCTACAGCGAAAACAGCACACCATATAGTGCCTTTGAGCGGGTGTAATGACTCTTCGTGGGTTACACGCGGATTTTCAGTGCCCCAGAAGCGTAAATTTTGCTTATTTACGTTCCCGCTAAGATGGAAATGGGCCTCATCAGTCATGATTATTTTTGATGAAAAATCATCTTCCTGTTGGTGATTAAGGATGGCTTGAGCGTATGTTAGACGCGATTGGCGGTCAACAGCTAACAGCTGATGCACCGTCTAGACTTTGTACAGAAACATCTTCAAATCTCGTACCAAAATTCTCTGTAAAGACCGTCGACTTATACCCATTTGAGTGGCACGTCGTCTTGTCGATGTCGACGGTGCTTCCATGACATCCTCGGCTACCGCAGCAATATTCTCTGCAGAACGGCTACTCCGGGGACTGCCACGCCTGTCGGCATCTCGTGTTGTGCCAGTTTCTTCGAGGCGAGCGGCTAAACGTCGCTGTGTTTCACCAGTAGGCGTTGGACGGCCAGGAAATCTGCGACGAAATTCACGTTGTGCCAAAGTCACCGACCGATTATTGGTCAAATAAATAGTCACCAATATTCCGCGTTCTGGAGCAGTGTAGCGTAACATTGTTTATTAACGTGTATTTCGCATGTGTTTACTACATAAATGTCAAAACAGAACTGACATTAGGGGCCAACCGCAAAATTTATAGCATTTTCTGAAAGGAGGATTATATTTTCTGATAGGAGGATTATTTTTGATATTATATATATAATATCTGTGATGAGGTAAATAATAATACTCGGGGTATTGCATATAAGCTGGTCACAACAAAACTTAAATGCCTAGGCCCGTTGCAACCGAGTGAAGGACCAATCCTGGAGGGAATGATAGACCACCACTTCCCCCATCAGGAGGCAGAACCTTGGAAGCATTGTATATCAAATATATTATTGAAAGAGGCCGTCAAGCTGTGTCCCGAGAACTTTAAAGGAACTTTTCCAACAAGTTGGAAGACACAAAAGTTTGTGTTAATACCAAAGGTCAATAAACCTCTAGATGACCCCTCATCTTATCGGCCACTGTTTATGATAGATACATGTAGGAAATTGCTAGAGGGTTTAATCTACAGAAGACTTTGCAATTGCGTTGAAGACAGACAGGGCTAATCAGACAACCAATTTGGTTTCAGGATATCAAGCTCACCAGTGGATGCCATATATATATATATATATATATATATATATATATATATATATATATATATATATATATATATATATATATATTGTAGTAGAAACTGGTGCTCGAACTATGTATGGGAAGAGTTGGAGGAATGGTACAAAATAATATTGTGTAGTTGTGACGTTAGATGTAAAAAACGCGGTCAACACAGCAAACTGGGTGCGTATTGTTGATGCTTTAACTCGATTAGACATCCCAGAATACCTGATAAGGATAGTGAAGGATTATTTCCGGAATAGAGAATTGATCTATAATACAGATGTAGGTATAAGGAAACGTAGGATTTACGGTGGAGCTCCCCAAGGATCGATACTTGGACCATTGTTGTGGAACGTGATGTACGATGGAGTACTAAGATTGAGTTTACCTAAAAGAGTAAAGATAGTGGCATTCGCAGACGATATAGCGTTAGTGTTTGAAGCCAAAGAATTATTAGAGGTAGAAACCATTGCAAATGCCAGCGTACAATTAGTAAAGTCCTGGATCACTTCAATAGGAATAACTCTAGCTGATTATAAGACCGGAGCGGTTTTGATTAGTAGTCGTAAGGCTAGGGAAACTATTACCCTGAATGTTGGCACCTGTTGCATAGAATCAAAGGCATTTCTGAAATATCTAGGCGTGATGATTGATATACGTCTATATTTTCGTGAGAACTTGCGATATATGTATAGCATCCAAAGCATCGAAAACCTGCTTGGCACTATCTCAGATTATGCCAAATATAACCCGAATTCTCCCGGTTTATTATTATCAGATTAGAATAATATTTAATTCACTGTATGACTAGGGTACCTTTAATATATATCTGAAAGCAGAACTGGCATATCGGGTCTAGTTTTCGAGAAAACGGGCGTCGTCATATGACTACGCTAGTAAAAAGACAGTAAAATTTTTGTGTATATAGATTTTATTTACAGAGCTTTTATTTCTATTTATTGTTGATGATATGGCGCAAAACAATCAATACATATGTAAACCTTTATCACACTTCTGGCACTCTGTTCTTACAGTTGATTTACATTTTCACCCGCACTTCGCCTCTGTTTATTATTTTTAGTTCTTTGAACATAGTGAATGTATCCATCATATCTCATGGCATCAGCCCCAAGCTGGGATTTCGGTATTTTTTCTGGACCTTTCGGAAAATTGGTCTCTGACATGAGATATGACATAGCTAAGTCTCTTCGAAAGATTTTTTGCCTGAGTTTAGGGTCATGCTGTCTCGCTAAAAGCCAAGCATTTTGTACCGACACATCCAGCATCCAAGTAAACAACGGCCACCACCACTTTTTGCTTCGAATGGATATGAATGGATCAGCATTAACATTTTGATCCATTCTATCAGTTCCGCCCATATTTTTATTGTAGTTCTATATAGAATGTGGAATATTTACTTCAATATACTTCAGATTGGGTTTACTCCATCTCTTAGCTCTTCTCTCTGGATCTGCAGAAAAAACAGTTGAAGATACAGTGACCACAGCGTTGTCTTTCCACCTAGTTACGAAAAACTCTTCTCCTTGAAATTCTTCTACTGCAGTCTGTGTAAAACCTCTTTCTTTCTTTTTGAAATCATTTACATCTATCAAACAGCAGTTGTTACCTAAACGATTGCTTCTTATGGTTCCAGTGCAATTGAAGCCTGTTTTTCTCATCTCTTTGAGCAACGGAAGTGTTGTAAACAAATTATCACAAAAGAAATGGTAAGGAATCACTAATTTTGTTATAGGGTATTGGTCAACTAAATGCAACAAAGTTGATGCGCATTTCCCAAATTCTTTTTTCATTTCATCATTACCCTGATACGTTTTTCCTTGGTATGGATCAAAAGCAATAAGGTAATCATATGGTGCATTTTGGCACCAAATTTTGTACCCAAAACGTATCGGGTTATTTTGGATATCTTGCTTACAGCCGTGTTTTCCAAAATACTCTACCATTGCTTCATCATGTGACACAGACTCGGTAGGATAAAAGTGCTTCATAAACGCTTTTTGAAGATGAGAAATAAATGGACGTAATTTGCAGAATTTATCACTTTTATCCAAGTTAGCATTACTCTGAAAATGCAGCGATTTCATGATTGTGTCAAATCTGTTCCTTCGCATTGAATGGTAGATAGCATTATTACGCAAATCGTCGCCAGTATTCCAGTACATGGCCTTACTTGACAATGGACTATATCCAGAAACGATCAATATTCCGAAAAAAGTTTATAACTCTTTGTTGCTCAATTTAACGGCTGGCCAATTTTTATATAAACAGTACTCAGTACTTTGGGCGATTATTAGTTCAATCATCGAAAAAAAGCTCAAAATACTGAACTGCAGTCAAGCTTTCCTCCAAATTGTTGGCAGGTGCTTGAATTTCTGGGACTTCAGATGTTTTCCCTCCTAACTTCCAAATGATTTCTCTTTGTTTTTTCTCATTCACTCTTTTTCTTTTGATGTCCTGTTGTTCAGTGTTTGTGCGAATCTCTTCATTAGTTTCTCGTATTTCAGCAGGTGCAAGAAGTTGGTTACTAGACAAAAAATTGATATTTCCCTCGATTTCCTGATATGAGTCTTCATCAGTCAAAACATTCACATCTGCAGGTTCGATATAAAACTCATTTAAATCATTTTCTTCCTCTAAAATGTCCAAAATGTTCGCGACGCTAAAAAATTTACTGATAAAACAAAAAAAATTTTAAACCAGATGTTACCAGTACTCGTTAAATCATAGTGTCGTTATATGACGACAACCAAATATATTCTCAAAATAATTGTATTTATTCCACAAATATAATAAATATCTTTAGTGAGCATTTGAAAACTAGTATAAACTTTCATTTTGAAATAATTTTTTTGCACATTCATAAAATTTAATAAATGTTTACTACTTACCTTTTAGCAGAAGTCATAATTTTAAATTTTTTCAAGAAACTCTCACAATAAAATATTTACCACACACGAACTCTTTGAATCACAACACTGAACTAAATTTTTTATGAAAATATAATCAACACACGACGTTTGTTTCTATGCAGTAATAACGGTACACCATAGAGCTGAAGCAGACAATATTTGTGTCGTCATATGACGACGCTAGGAGAATTCGGGATAAGAGGGCCAAAATATCTTCAGAGCATTATCCTATATGCACACCTCGTATGGTCAGATTCACTTAGATACTCCACATATGTGGGTTAAGCACATATGCAGTAATAACGGTACACGGAACGCTGGTCAACCACTGAAAAGGGAAGATGGACTTATGCATTAATACCTGACATCAGAGTATGGCTGATTAGGAAACATGGTGATTTAAACTATTACCTAACACAGTTCTTGTCTGGACGTGGGTGCTTTAGGTCATATGTATTTAGTTTCAAGCACGACGATTCTCCGTTCTGTCCACATTGCAGTGGGAATGTAGTTGAAGATGTCGTCTTTCTCTGCTCACGATTCAACAACTGGAGATCGTATTTAGAAGAAAGATTGGGGCGTACGATCAGCCCGGGGAATATAATTCCGGTCGTGCTGGAATCCTTATTGAATTGGACCAGCGTGTATAATTTTGTACAGCTAGTTCTAATAGAACTTTGTAGATTAGAACAGATTCATAGGAGAATCAATACGTCTTAAATTTCGTTAGTAACTAGCGATGAAGTATGCGCATCAGTTCCGAACCTCCTTACCTAGGAACTAAGGAGGACGTATTATTAATACTGATAATACTACCCACCCTGACGAAATGTCAGAGATGTTCCAGGGTGGTGCTACTGAAGTTGTCGCGGGGCCACTATTGATTGTTGCTATCATCACGTAGAAAAATAAAAAATATATATACATATATAAATATATATATATATATATATATATATATATTTATATATATATATATATATATATATAGATATATATATATATATATATATATATATATATATATATATATATATATATATATATGTATATATAAGAGTGCAATGTATATACATATATATATATATATATATATATATATATATATATATATATATATATGTGACAGCGCATAGAGAAAGGGACCTAAGGGTAAAAAAATCAATCACGCGTTAAAGTTGGAGCCATAAAATAAAAAAAAAATAATTTTCGGACCCCGCCAACTTTAGAGGACGTCATTACATGCAAAAATAGTGTAAACATTTAACAACTTGTTTTACTTAAGTCTACATTCCTTAAAAATAACATTTTTAAGCTTTAATGAAGAAGCTTAGACGTAACTTGGTGCTACTCTACCCTAACCCCTCCTCCCCCCTTGCCACCTAAATGACCGTATCAAAAAAAGTTTTTTATTTTCATTTTGTATTTTATTACCCCAACCATTTATTTTTATAGTTTTATGACAAAGGTGAAATGTCTCCCCCACAGCCCTTGAGAGAATTGGACCCCATAAAGTATATATATTCTTGATCAGAGATGAAGTCTAAGACCATCTATGCGCATACGTTTGTCTGTGGAAAACATGATATAGTCTATTTTTGGACTCCGCCCCGTTTGGTGGGCATTGGCGTACAATATTATATACAAAAATAGTGTAAATATTGAACAATTTTCATTCCTTAAACCTCTTGCAGAGGTGAAACGTCTCCCCTACGGTCCTTCTCGCAATTACTCTGCCAAAATAGAGATTTAGAATTGAGTAGAGAGATGTCTTAAAGGACCAATGTCCCACCAAGTTCAACATTTTAAATATACTTAATAAATATTTGGAGGGTATTTAAGACTCGACCCGGTCGAATATAACGTTTTTACTTGTTTTATATATAATACAATATATCGTTGCCTTACACCCAATTCACAAAATGAATTTTATGACGTCTAATTTTATTAATTTTCTTTTACAATTGGTTCCAAAAACTATGCGTTCTCACGATGAATTTAGTTTTCATGTCTATTTTTATTTTTTGTTATTGTTTTACATGTAAAATAAAAACAGAACAAAACGTCACAAAGAGAATATGTATTAGTGTAATGAGATATATGAAAAAAACCATGAAATCAGAAATCAAGTCATTTTTTCTATCCCTCTTTCTTCTCTACACCGTTCGCTATGAAACTAAAAATGACGTTGAAAATTGGACGTCATAAAATTTGCCGTGTGAATTGTGTGTTATTCGGAAAAAGTTTTTTTTAATTATTGCGGAGAAACAACAAACTTTCTAAGTTTTTTTAGTAGACTTTTTGCAAATCGGTAAATGCAGTTTTTTTCTTTAGTCCATCCTCTTAAATTACCAGTAGTCGTAGGATTTTAAAATAAATCACATAGCACATTTGCTCTTCTCTTTGAAATTTCATTATTTTAGTAAATATGTTTTCTTTTATTTCTGGAATTTAATTTAAGGAATTGTTTCTTATGGAGCATAATCCGTTACAGCGCACAGTGGTTCAGTAGTAGGACATAGTGGTCAAATGACTATGTTCGATTTTTTCACCGTTAGTTCGCTGTAATACTCACTATTAGTGGTACTACTAAAACATGCAAAAAGATTTGCAATCAGTTGTTTTTTACATTTACTTTTGTGCATCGGAAGTGAACAAATCAAAACAACTTTCGTTATCTTTTTCAGCAGTGCTAATAAAGTTAATTTCTAGTGCGTGTTTTTCAAAGAAAAACACATTTTTGATTTATTGTTTTACAATGGATATTTAAGTTAAAGGTGTTTACCGTTATTATTATGTATTTAATCAATTTTTACGTATATTTTTTAGGATTTTTTTACTTAAGGTATTAACTATGTTGCCGTCTTATGACGCCTTCAAGTTACATATTAAAATGTTGCTCTATATCTATAATTTTAATTTAAAAAGAATTTATTTGCGTTTGTTTGCGAATGTGCATGGTACAGAGGGTCTTGGTCTCTACGACTAGATTCGTAGCGCATACATATATTTCAGAAATTTTTTACCGTTTGTTGCTCACTGCACAGTTCATGTTTACGATTTGATTTATTGTTTTATTTCTTCACAATTTTTAGGACACGATTAGGTTTAATTGTCGACAAAGCTCAAAGTGGCGGAAGTGTCACATCCAATGACGAAAACGCTGCAAGAACTTTTTTTTTAATTCAGCTATATCATCTGAAATAACTGGCTTAGATCAAGCAGTTATTGGTCGGCGTCATCATCTTTTGCAATGTCTTTCATGGGGAAACAAAGTTAATAGTGTAGAATTTAGAGATTACCCGTTAGGAATCGCGCGAATGCTTATTAGTATAATTTGCCTGCTTCAGTTCATAAAGTGTTAATTCATGGATCGGAAATAGTTGATCGCTATCTAGGTTCCATACGCGAGCTCTCTGAAGAAGCCGCTGAATCTTGTTACAAATTATTTAAGCAATTCAGACGAGACGACACGCGAAAAATGTCTCGTGTTGTCACTAACACTGATCTTTCATAGACTTATTCTAAATTCCGACCCGTTGATTTCTTCTTCACGTAAATTATCACAAAAGAAGAAGTCTATAAATTTTTTTTTAAATTAATAACTAACATTTTTGGTAAATAAATTATTATAAATTATATTTAAAGACTTTTTTATCTTATTTTACCCTAAATAGCCCATAAATACCGTAAACATAAATATTCATATTAATTTTGATGACTATAGCTGAGTAAACTACGTATGACCGCCTTCCTTAGAAACTTGAACCACTGTGCAGCGGTGATAATGTACATATTTTCGGTCTTATGCAAAAAAAAATCTTAATTTATGCTTGAAATTCACGTCAGTTAATAGCTACTTTAAGGCTAACATACCTATGTTAAAAAATTATATGCAAAAACAGTGCGTTAACTATTGCATACTTCAAATAATTTTACTTGTTGATACTGGCAACGTCATCATTCTCTCTTGTCTCTTTGTAGTTAACGATGCAAAATAGTGAGTACTAATTCATCCTGATAGTCGGATGTTTTAACAATGTTTTGTATATTTTTAACATAAAATAACATTTTTAATTTTTTATATGCAAAATAATATACATATATACTACAGAAAAAACATAAACTAAATATATTTATAATAGTGCAAAATAATAAATACGCCATTTTTTGTTAAGGGTTTAAACCGATTATTTAAAAAACAACCATTCTTTACTTGTGTTGATTGCATGTACATCACTATCAATTTTATTGTTATTACATTATGTGTGTTAATACTTTAAATGATATTTACCGTCATCAGCGTGACCGTCTGTGCTACTAAAGTATCACTTTGCTACTTTTAGTGCCACTTTTTTAAAATGTGCTAAATCTGCTACTTTTTGTTATACTCTACCCCTTTTTAGAAATACCATCATATCTTTTGATATCATTCTGCTTCTGTAAGCATTATTTTTTATGACAGCTTATTTCGTATTTTAACCTATACGAAAGCTAAAGTGTTTGCAACAAAGTACATACATACAGCCAAAAAACTTAATTTAATGCGATATCTGAATCCAACATTTTTAAAGACAAATGAAGACATAAATTTTTACTAATGAGTTTAAATTATTAGAGAGTAAAATAAACGACAAAAGCTACGAACATATCTTTACAATTACTAATCCGGAAAGTTTTTGGTACGAAATAGGAAAGCTAAAAAAAACGTTTGATGAACATTTATTTTTTAATTTATATAAATTTTTGACATATATATTCAGTTTACCACATAGCAGTGCTTCTGCTGAACGTATTTTTTCAAAATTAGCACTAATGAAAAATAAATTGTCAAATAGATTGAAGGTTAGTACTTGTGAAGATATGCTTTCAGCATTACATTTGTTTGAAGTTGATTTGGAAGATTGTAGTCCTACAGAAGACTTTATCAAGAAATATATAATACATTTCCAAAAAATTAAAACTTAAAAAATTTAATACAAATGTTTTAAAATATAACTCATTTAAAATACCAAAATACCTGATTTTATTATACATATATTATTGAATTGTTATATTGTTTTTTATGTATAAATTTTAAATAAAACTTTATAAAAGTTGTAACAACAATTAACTTTTTTGTGAATGTTTTCGTTTTGTTTTTAGTTATTATATATTAACAAAAGTTATTCTTTAATAAAAAGAATAAAATAAACTTAAAATCGTATTTTTACTTTGAATTTTTGGATTTTAAATAGTTGCCCCTTATTTTAAAAAAATTCCGTTTTTGTGCCACTTTTATTTTTTAAATTCCCTTTTTGTGCCACTTTTCGAAATTTCTCTACGGTCACGCTGACCGTCATAGATGCTGCTTAAGGAACTCATAAGAAAGAAGGTAAAAGTCATTGAAAACAAATATACGGACAACAATACCAACCATTCAAAGAAAATAGCATGGGTGGAAGTGGCAGAAAGTTATGTACATCACATATATATATATATATATATATATATATATATATATATTTATATATATATATATATATATATATGTATATATATATATATATATATATATATGTATATATATATATATATATATATATATATATATATATATATATATATATATATATATATATATATATATTTGTATATAGAGTTAAAACACGTCAAACCATCACGAAAATATGGCATTTTCGGCATCATCACCTCCGATTTCAATGAAATTCAACACAATTGTTATACACTATAAGTGTATAATAAAACAAGAAAAATTTGGTCCCAGATCCATTCGGGTTCCGAAATATGACGTCATAAAAGTTGCAAAAAATGTTAAAAAATCACAAAACTCTTCTCACAAAAAGCAATATAAATTTTGAACTATGCAAGATAATTTACTTTTTTTGGTATCGTTTTAAAGGTATTAGCCCCTATTCTACATTTCCAGAAAATTTAAAGGTGGAGACACGATTGGTGTCAGAGTTATAGACCAGAACGTGATCCTAAGTATGTTTTGCGTTCATACAAGACAAGCCTTTTAGGTTGAATTTTTAATATGACATTAAGGATTATTATTCTAAATGTATTTCCCATGCGAATTATTTATATAGTATTACAGAAGAAGAAGATATTATAGTTTTCATCTATTTTTTATTACAAAATATTGAACGAAACATTAAAATAATTTTTTTTAAATGTGTAATGTAAATTTAAAATGTGGTACAAAAATACTAAGTAGTGAACAAAACAATAATATAATTCATGTAATTTTAAGTAATAATATTGAGCTTGAGGCTTATTTTTATAAAATAATAACTTTTTTGTTTGATTATTATAATCAATTTTTAATTGTTATCCTGAAGAAGATATCCAGAGCATATCGAAATAGCGATAAAAATAATAAATAACTAGTTCTAAAGTTATTATTTTATAAAAATAAGCCTCAAACTCAATATTATTATTACAGTAAAGCATAAATTAGTAACGAACATTTTCAATTAAAAATTCGCTATCATTTGAAAAAATCTTTACTATTAACTTATTTTCTCCTTCAGGAATGAAGCAATGATATGTCTGTGTACTTGGAATTGTACGTAGCCCGAAAAAGCGTTCTCTTAAAAATTAATCTTGTTTTCTATGATCATCTACAGAAAGATATATGAAATTGCAGTTCTTGAGGTTTGTTTGGCACCAATCGAACAAGAGTTGTGGCGTTGTGATTTGGTTGTCTAGTGGTCGTTGTAAACTTACTTTGCGTACCTCTCTTTTGACTGTGCCTCCAAGGCCGTCACTAGGGCTTTTTCCATGGCTAGTAGCAAAAAAGTGCCATTCAGCATCGCATCCAAAATCTGCCTTATGATAGCACAAATTCACAAAATTTTTTTTATTTTTAAATTGTCCTGCACATCCATGCGAGAAGTATATTACTTTTTGTGGATCTTTTTTAAAGTTATTTTTTAAAAATATATGAAGGTGTTTGTGGAATAAATGGACCGCTACAGTATTATGTACAAGACAGCTCGATATAATTATAAAATTTGTGTTTTTCAGTATTTCATCGGATTTATAATAAATGACAATTGGATACAATGTTGCTTGTGCATTGTTCCAATGAAATCCTTGGACAGAATCTTGAATAGTAAATGACACGTTTTCAGAAAAATCACATATAACGAGATATTCGTTTTCTTTTAAAGATAATTTTTTGTGTGTTAAAAATGTATTCTGTTGTTTTGATATAAAAGAATGTGGAAGCAATTTGTTTAGTTTTTCAGCGAGTAAATCTAAAAAATCATCGGTTGGTTGGATCATCGTTTTCAATTTGTCTCTATCAGTACTTATCCATTGTTTATACTTTATTTCATCAATGTTATTTTCTTCGAATAATTGACGAAGTGTAGCTATTAAATTATCTGTTCTAGGACAAAATTTACATTTTCCAATATAGCAATATGGAGATTCTGAAGAGCACAAAATTTTTTTAAAACAGTCTTTGTATGATTCCATTTCATAATCTTTTAAGTTTTTTGTTAATTTTTTTAAATTAATAGAGTGAAGCATTAATTTAACGTTCTGGTGTTTTATACAGACGCATACATTATGGGTGCCACTTGCGTTGACGAGCACTACGTTTTTCGGTCTGAGCTCACAAAATTTAGATAGACCTATTTTGTGTTCCCCATGTCGTTCTCGAAACAAAGCATACATTTCCCGTAAGCTCCCTAGTAAAAGTCTTTTTGTTTTTCGAACTTTTATTCCATTTTCCGTAACGGACACAAAATCTTTAATTCCGGGCATACATCGGCTGATGTCATCGCATTCATAAAACTCTTTAACTGTATCAGCAGTTTTACTCGTTAAAGATTTGCCCAGCTTTTCATTCGGGGTACTTTCTCTCCGACAAGTTTTTTCACTTCACGTGCCATAAAGTTTGATATGTGGAAATCCTCTACCAACCTGAAAATAGACCAGCTTTTAGGCAAAATCGTAAGTAACTGCATTTTCTCGCTATTTTTCGTAAGTGTTTTAAATTTTTCTTTTAATTGTGCTATTATTTCTGATTCCGGGCATTGGTGTGATGTTGAAGGTGTCAAATTTGGAAAAACTATTTTTTGATGGTAGTACTCACATTTTGAAATTTGTTGTTTCTGTACTTTTTAAATAACATTTTTCTGGATGAAATTGGAGATTCTTCAAGGTATGGCAGCGTCTCATTTAATTTGGAAACCACAATTTTTTTAATCACCACAGCTTTGTCTTCAGGCAACGGTTCATTTTGCTCCAAGCCTTCAACTGAATCTTTCTCTTTATAGTCTATTTCTTGTTCTGAATATAAAATGTTTTCTTTTTGTAGTCGACATAATCTTAGTCTACATGAATGGCATACTCTATTTGATGTTGAAATATTTTTACATATGACAGTCATCCACTCTTGAACTCTTCTTAGTCCAAATGATATATATTTATGTCCCATTTTTTCGAAAGGATTGCAACAATACATTTTTTTATGTGACATTTTAAACACAGATCACAATTATTTAAATTTTTAAAAAATTTTTTTTGCGAAATTTGATGTAACAATTTTTGATTTTGTTTTATTTACCTGTTATTTTTGGTCACGTGCTGAAATCGAACTGTCCAAATAATGCAACAATATATTCTTTAAGCTTAAAATTCATGTATGTATCTATGCAAAAAAAATTAACTCTATTTTTGCAACAACAATGAAAGTTTCGTATGATGCTAGAAAGAGAAAGGTTACATATGTGTGTTTTTTTCACTTGCACTTGTTGATTTATTAATAATATAGACTGCAACAACAATCGAAACAGAACGTGTGCACATACATACATATGTACATACTTTAGCTTGTACAAAACAAACAATCAATTGAGTATGAACGCAAAACATTCTTAGGATCACGTTCTAACTCTAACTCTAACACTTCTAACTCTGACACCAATCGAGTCTCCACCTTTAAATTTTCTGGAAATGTAGAAGAGGCTCTAATACTTGACATATATTTTTTTACGAATTTTAAAAAATATACTTTTTCAGATATAGACCTTTGAACTCAAGACCCCAAAAAATAACCTTTGACCTTTTCTTAAAAAACGCAATATGCATATCATTTTAAAGGGTGCACTTTCACCTTTAAAACGATATAAAAAAAGTAAATTATCTTGCATAGTTCAAAAGTTATATTGTTTTTTGTGAGGAGAGTTTTGTGATTTTTCAACATTTTTTGCAACTTTTATGACGTCATATTTCGGAACCCGAATGGATCTGGGACCAAATTTTTTTTGTTTTATTATACTCTTATAGTGTATAACATTTGTGTTGAATTTCATTGAAATCGGAGGTGATGATGCCGAAAGCTATGATGGTTTGACATGGATTCACCCTATATATATATATATATATATACATATATATATATATATATATATATATATATATATATATATATATACAGCCACATGATCATTTCCTTTTTTGAAATTTCTTACATTTTTTAGCTTCAATAGTTAATGTGTCGGGAGTCAACGCAGAATAACACAGCTCAAAAAACAGTGGATGGCTACCAAAATTGTATTTTGGTGATGTTCCACATCCCTGCTGTCTATTTCAATGTCTTGTTTTACCAATGTTACAATTTCCCTCACTGTTTCCTTGCTAAAACGGTACTTCTCTTTTATAAGTACGTGCCCGATAATAGCCCGCTATTTGGTTTATACGTTCTAAATAAAAATTACACATTGAATAAAATGTTCACATCGAAATAAATAATTTTACTGATTCTGTTCATTAAATTTAATGTATCCATTTTTAATATAAAAATACACAAAACTGAAATGCTTTAATTAAAAGTTTTCAGAAAACATTTGCCAAAAAAAAATATTTAACACCGCTTTAAAGTACATGAGTAGCTACTTTAAATTATTTGATGTTAACATCGGTTTACAACACGTGTGTTAAGCTAACAACCGTTTTTGCATGATACTTTAAGGAATTTTGCTTAACATTGGTTTACCAGTCTGTGTTAAGTTTTTTTGCATAAGGCTGTTTATGTTTACAAGAATGTAGTTATTTTATTGGTATTTATAAACAAAATATTAATTGGCTAACAATAAGTAAGAATAAGAATTATAAGTTTAAAGAAAAAAGTAAATAATAATAAATAATAAAAAGGCATATTTTTGCGATATAGTGAACATCCAATTGCTTAAAATTATACGATTATGTTGAGTTTAACAGTGTATTTATTTTGAGCGGAAGCTTCCTATGTTAAAAGAATAGGTACATTATATTTAGAAAAACAAATCATATCTACCTTATCTATGATTTGTGTAAAGTCAGTTTTAACAAGTAACAAGTAAAAGTGCTTTATTCTGCTGTGCCGAATCTTAAATACCCTTCACAGATTTAATTTTTCTTTCTTGCCAAAACAGAAAGTAGGTTTAATTAAAAAATCAAAATGATGTTATCGGTTACTTTAATATTTAAGAAAACGTTTAAATTTTTCGGCTAGGAAGCTAAATGTTTGGCTTTTCATATATCTAATACCTATGAACGTCTTTCAAAAATATTATATATATATTTGATTTACAAACAAAACAAAAAATCCGTTTCATGTACCCCAAAAAGTTCTAATTGTCCAACCGTAGAATCGTCTCTTAGATTTTGTTGGTTTTTAATACCAGTTTACTTCTTTCTGATATATAAAGTAGGTATAATTCATCATAAAAATCAAAAATAACAAATAAAATGGCTGCTTTTATGAATCAGAAAATGTCGATTTTCCAACCCTGAAACCGAATTTTTAATTTTTTAATACTCATTTAATTTTTTCTGATATATAAAATAGGTTTAATTCACTAAAAACACAAAATTTGGAATTTATGTATGTATGTACTTTTAGATACCAAATATATTTCGATTTTCCAACCATGGAAACGAATTTTTAGTTTTTAAAATTTTTAATACCAATTTTATTCTTAGCGAAGTATAAAATAGGTTTAAACCAAAATTGGGAACTTATATGGTTACTTTTATGTACCAAAAAATTTCGATTTTCCAACCCTGTAACCGAATTTATCATTTTTTGATATTAGTTTAATTTTTTCTGATATATAATATACATAGGTTTGATTCACTAAAATCACAACTCTGGAAGCGAATTTTTATTTTTTTACCAATGCAATTCTTAGTGAGGTGTAACATAGTTTTACTTGACAAAAAATTTAAAATTTTTAAACTTTTTGTTCACCTTCATGTATCATAAAATATATCATTTGTCCAACCCTGGAGTCGAAGTTTTGATTTTTTCAGATTTCAATACCAATTTTGTTCTTCTTGAATTATAAAACAGCTGTAATTAGCAAAAAGAAACAACGTCAATTGCTCTTTTGGTTACATGTATGCAGAATAAATATTTAAATTTCCCAACCCTGGAAACGAAATTTAAATATTTTTTTTACCAATGCAACTCTTAATGAAATAGTTTTATTTAAGAAAAATTAAATATTTGTAACCATTTAGGCCATTTTTATGTACCACAAAATATTGCAGTAATCCAACTATAGAATCTATATATTGTTTTTTTAATTTTTGATGCCAATTTTGTTTTTCCTGAACTAAAAATATGTTTTAATTAGTAAAAAAACACCGTCAATTGCCTTTTTGGTTACTTTTATGTATAAAAAAAAAATTCAATTTCCCAACCCTGGATGCGAAATTTTAATTTTTAAAAATTTTCTTTGTCAATGGAAATCTTTATGCGGTATAAAATAGTTTTGTTTAAGAAAAACTCGAATTTTGCAACCACTTTGGTTATTACATGTACTACAAAATATTGCATGTACCAAAAAAAATTTAATTTTTCCAACCCTGGAAACGAAATTAGAATTTTTTTTTTATAAGTGGCACGGTTCTTGAGGTAAAAAGTAGTTTTATTTAAGAAAAATTACAAATTTTTTACTATTTTGGTAACTTTGATGTACCATAAAATATTGCACTTGTACATCCCTGGATTCGAAATTTTATTTTTTATTTTTGAATTTTTTATACCAATTTTGTTCTTTCTAAATTATAAGACAGCGAAAAGCAAATAAAAAACAATATCAGTTGCCTGTTTGATTACTTTCATGTATAAAAAAATTCAATTTCCCACCCCTGGAAGCAAAATTTGAATTTAAATTTTTTTTTTTCATCATGACGTATAAAGTGGTTTTGTTAAAGAAAAACTTGAAATTTTAAACAATTTTAGTTACTACATGTACTACAAATTACGGAATACCCCGAAAAAAAATTTTAATTTACCATCCCTGGAAACAATTTTTTATTTTTAGGTAGGTTTAATTTACAAACATGAAAAAAAATTGGTTTTTGGTATAAATTTTGCGTCGAGAAATAGGTTTAAGCTTCCCAGGTCTGGAACCATACTTCGGATCTTTCGGAATTTCAATAGCACTCTATTTAAGTTCATTTCCAATCCAACGGTTTAAGAACGAAGTCTCTAGATCTTCTGGGGGCTTGGGAAAACCGTACAGACGGACATCGCTCAATCGTCATCGCTATAAAAACGTTATATTCGACCGGGTCGAATCTTAAATACTCTCCAAATATATAGCAAGTAAATTTAAAATATTTAACTTGGTGGGACAGAGTAGCCAATTCTAAATCTCTATTTTAACAGTCATTCCGGGAAGGGCCGTGTGGGAGACGTTTCACCTCTGCAAGATCAGAAAATATCTCAGCTTCTTATAGGCTTAATGAATACAAATTGCTCAATATTTATTTGCATATAATATCGTACGTCAACGCTCACTAAAGGGTCGGGGTCCAAAAATAGACTATATCATGTCTGAACGTATGATCATTGCCAGGTCGTCTTAGACTTCATCACTGATCAGGAATATATATTTTATATGTGTAAACTGTATTTTGTTGGGGTCTCTCTGGCAAGGTCCGTGGGGGAGACATTTCACCTTTGCCATAAATCTCCAAAAATAAATATTCGGAATCATTAAATGTTTATTTTAATTTTTTTATGGGGTCACTTAGGTGGCAAGGGGGGAGGAGGGGGGAGGGAAGAGGAGTACCAGGTTACGTCTCAGCTTAAAAATTTTATTTTCAAGGAATGTAGGCTTAAGTAAAACAATTTGTTAAATTTTTACACTGTATTTGCAGATAATAACGTCCACTAAAGGGGGCGTGGTCAAAAAATTAATATTTGTGATTTTACTGCTGCAGGTTTACTGTGTTGGACCTTCTTTGACATAAAAATATATAATTTATTTAATAAAATTACAAAAAAATTTAAAAATTATGTTGTTTTTTTGGAGGTAGGCTTAGCTTTTCTTAGGGAACTGTTTTCCCTCTGGACCCATTCAGCTCATTTATGAAATTGACCTGTTCTATCTTTCAGGATACATTTATATCAAGTTTCAAGGATCTGCCTCTTTTTATTTGAACTGAATCGTGATTTCCACATACGGACGGACCTTTGTACATGCTGAGATCGTCTAAGATTTCATCACTGATCAAGAATATATGTACTTTATGGGGTCTCAGATGGATATTTCGATGCGTTACAAGGGGAATTTCAAAGTGAATATACCCTACAATTCTTTTTTTGAGGGTATAAAAATTGCAGGTCTTTATATATTTTTTATGTAGTTGAAATTCAGTCGATACAGACAGAAAAAAAGGGAATGTCAAACTAGCATCACAAAATGTTAATTTAAAATCATGGTAAAATTTTACAAACCTGATACCTAATATAAAATTATTATTAATACGAATAGATTTTAAACGTTATAGTATTAACACTATAGACGATTCTTTTGTCTAATTTTTTTGACCTTTCTTCTTTTAATAGTAAATAGATTTGTTTAACCTTTTAGGTTATTTTATATTAATAATTATTGTTTGATATTTCGGTAGCTTCTTCAGGAAATAATTTGGTTTTGTCAAAAAATGTTCTTTTCAATTAGCATATACAAAAATTTTTACTGCTATTTCTCATTGTCTAATGAATTCTTTCTTTCGTACAAATATACTTAAAACAAAAACAAAATTTTATAAATTGTTTTTGTTTCAAATGTATTTATACGAAAGAAAGAATTCATTCGACAATGAGAAATAGGCAGTTAACAACATACATCATAAATTTTAAATATTAAAAAATACTAACTCTAAAATGTATAAATAGTATAAATTAGTAGAATTTTAAATATTAAAACATACAAACTCTAAAATGTATAATTATTATAAATTTTAATTATATATAATAATATAATGAAACCGGTGTGTGCGTTAACTACAATTCTTTTAACGTTGCGTAATTAAATAAATAGTATAAATTAGTAAAATTTTAAATGTTAGAACATACTAAAGCAATGTACAGACGATTGGCAGATCTTCCAATATTGTCAGAAAAATGTTAAGAAAATGTCTAACAACCGTGTGAACTTACAATTTTTGCATTGCAACGTTGTTAGAAAAACCATTGGCAGCACATTGTAAGGCAATAATATTGTAAGCTATCTAACAATCGTGTGAACACCTTATTTTGTCATTGTTAGTCAATTGTCAGACATTGTAAGCTCATTGGATGTTGGCACATGTGTGAAATTCATGCAGCTGACAATGGCACTATTGATAAATTTATGGTCTTACAATTATCTGACAATGAAATTGTAAGGTTTTCTTACAGTCGTCTAAACACGCAATTTAACTTTTGCTTCCAATCTGTCATTGTCAGTACGTTGCCAGCCCATTGACAGATCTTACAATATTGGAAGATCTGCCAATCGTCTGTACATAGCTTAACTCTAAAATGTATAAATATTATAAATTTTAATTTATCAGAAAAAAGAAAGTTTAGCCTTGCATTCGTTCAAGCCAGAAACCTTGTTCTTAATTGTCCATGGTTCCTGTATGAACACATCGTGTATCTTACCTTTAGTTATTTCCTTCATCAGGGCCTGAGTCGCCGTTTTACTCCGATGGAGGTTTATCTGCAGCAGCATCTTTATGAAACGGCTTGTGAGGGGGCCCCTTGAGATACACTAATCTCCGACTCCCCTTTTTCTTAGGCTCCGCCTTATCCTTTTTGGCATTCTCAGTCGGGCCTACTGACCAGCCAATGCGAGTCTTCCCGACTTTGAACTATATGGCCCAGGTGGCAAAGACGGCCTTCCCTTTTCGTTCTTCGAGATAAGCCATAGACGCTTTGTCCAGACCCATCACGATCAAGGTGCAATTCTCTGCCTCCTCCGTTGGAAGATTTCCCACTTGCTCGCATCGAGGCCTTTGTTTTGCTTGGTAATGATATTTGTTATGTCCTCGGTCTTCAGACTTCCACCCCATCCTTTTATATAAAAGAAAGCCTTTGTGAGGGCTGGGATTTCCATCTTCTTCACAAGCGAGATTCGATTTCGTAGTATCTCCACACAGGAGCCAGACTCCAGTTGCAGAAACATTACGTCCCGAACAAACTTGCTGCTTTCAATGTGAATTTGTGGAGCATCCTCATCAGCTTGACAATATGTACTCCACAATACATTCGTTTATGGCACTTTCAACCTCCTTGTGGTAGTGCACTCGAATTTTGCCTGATCGGCTGTTGGAATCTATGACAGCACAGCTCAGCTCTTCTGCCAGTTTCCAGTTAAGGTTTATTGCCATTGTGGATGACTACAAGAGCTACAAAACAAACTCTAGTTGCCCACATGTCTTCGTTTTCCAGAAATTCATCCTCTAAAGAAATTCCAAATATGAAATTTCACCAAAATCCCTATTTCTCTATTAAAAATCCAACTGTTAAGGGTTATGGCCATTGGAGGTGATAGAGGACCACAAGAGCTACAAAATAAAACAATTTCTAGTCGCCCACATGTTACCGTTTTTCCAGGGTCCTGGCTTATTCTGTATAGAATTTGACAGTTTTTGTATACGCAAAATCAAAGCTTATCGACATAGCTATACCAAAGTATTAATATATTATGAAAGCTATGGTCCTAGTTGTCTGTTCCGTTAATTTTTTTCATGGTTGGTCCAAAAATGTGGCCAGTATTCCATTTGGAATACAAACACTCGGATTTTTCACGCTTAACAGCGGATTTTTCACGCGTTGTGTTTTTTTTCGTTCGAATTTAAACACTTATCTAACACGACACTACCTTAGAGCCTCTTATGTTAGAACATAGTTTCACTATTTAATTTTACGTTGGTCGCCAGTTAAGTTAAATGTTGTTAAATAAAACAAAGTTCTGTTCGAGTACTTGACTACGACTGAATTTGTCGTTGTCATTTTCTTTATTTAATATTTCCATTTTTTATTAATAAAATGCAATGAAATAGAATTCGTTTGAAATTGTGTTTTAATTTAATGATCATTAAGCCAACTGCAAGATTGCATTAAAATTGTAACAACGGAATTCTTTATAATTCTACAGTTTGCTTAGATGATATTTTAGGTAAGTACAAATGACACACATACAATACAGGAAAAGCTGCAGACATAGCGTCAGCAAAAGTTTTACAGGTTTATACTATAATACAAAAAAATTAAAAACTTTTTATTTCTTAACTTATATTTTTTTTTTTTTTTCTTTAACTGTCTGTTTTTCTTTAACTGGATTTCTTTGTTATACTCGTATTAACATGTATTTGTTAAAGGTGATCCGGTTCTTATTTCAGTAGAAGATTTTATTTTTTTTTATTTTTAAATATTTATTTTATAAAAAAAATCCTACTGTCCCTGCTCGGGCGCCAATGTAACGACACGTTTCCGCTGGTTGCTGGGGTAGGGCTCAGCGGCGTCCAGGGTCGTACAATAATTTTTTTTATAGGGGCAGTAGGAAAACACGGTTGGTTGTGGTTAGCTGACGAGACCGATTTATTACAATTTCCCAAACGGTTTACTGACGGCGAACAATGTGCAGTAGCGTGGCAAGAAGTCAGAAAAACGAGGTGGCCAAAAACACGGTAGCCAGATGCTCAACTGGCAGGCGAGTGGGGAGAGCGCTCCTAATAGAACATCACCTTTCCGTAGGAGTGGATCCCACCAATCGTCGTCAACACAGGAGTCTTAGCTTCGCAGTAGGTGCTAGCAATGCACTCAAACGAGCACATTGAGTGAGAAATGAACGTACCCTGCGGTAGAACGTACCTTTCTGTGGATGGCAGTTCCTCCCTAACACACTTCACGGTTTCAGACTACCACTGTCCTGCAGTTGGCGTACCAGTTAGAAGAACGCTACTGTTGGTCAGCAAACTCCGATGTGGTTTCCTCCGTAGGATGAAACCAACCGAGGTTGTATGATGTTACTAGAAGCTAAGACTACTAAAGAATTTAATATGAAATGACTTACCTCCTCGCCGCCTGCTCAGGAACTCCTCATTGTTCAACAAAGTGATGCCTTTTATACTTGCGCACAGTAGACACACATGAGCACTGTCATGCGTGTATGGGTGCCATAAAATATTACAGTGTTTGGTATATAAATTTAACAACTATAACAATTATAAAAAACCTTTGGTAAATATGTATATAGAGAAAACAAAATATTTTACAAAATTCAGAAAATCAATAACAAAGATCAACACAAAAATTCTTTCAATGTCATACGTACATATGTATGTATGATTGTATGTAAATGCATGCAATATGATCGCGTCGGCTGCAGCAAACGGTGTGCATGTTTATGCAAACCGGCATGTACGTACGTATATGTGTGTATATTTATGCACGATAGACGTACAGCAGCTAGAACAGTCTTATTGGTTTCCTTTTTCTTGTTTTTACGAAAGATCGTTATACATGGTGTGCGTATAAAATTAGAAAACATTATATTCAACTAGAATGTGTAATACATAACTTGCACATATGTACATACATATGTAATTACATTGTATGAAAGGATTTATCAATTTAACTTAACGGCGACTTCGCGGTGCGTAAGTAAAACGGATTATGTCAATAATACAAATTAAGTACAATTTCAATACTAAAATAAATCTAAAATAAATGCTAATTCACTGGGAGAATTTTCCATTGACGCAAAAACGAGGCGTACGACTTTTGCTCGTCACACACTGAATATTCGTAAAATAAAAATACGCGGTTGGATGTATCAAACTTAATAAGCTATGATTTTTGTCGGCATGGAAGATAATTTTCATATGGGAAACATATTAAGTGTATTACTAAATTAGGAGAATTAGAGTCCTCTGATGGCATTCATTCTTTTATTTTTCCAAAATAAATAGTTTTATTTAAAATGTTTTTTCTTTCCTTGCCATTGAAATTATTCATATCACTATGAACAGCTTTATAATGTCTTTTAATGACGTATTCCTTTTTTTCCTTAAAACTTTGAAGGCATTGTATGTTATCAAAAGCATTGTTTATGACAAAATATTTTTCGCATATCATCATGAGTTTGAAATTGTCTGCTAGCAAATATTCTGGAAAAAATATAAATAAATTCGTAAGCATCCGCCTGATATTCATTCGTCGCTGTCTCATCAACGACTAAATTAAAGAGGGTAACAGTATATGTTAAAGGCCATGTCTGATCTATATCAGTGGTGGGCACCGTCAATGTATAGGTAAATTGTGTATGTGTTGGGCTTGCGAGCTACCCACCAAACAAAAAGCCAAGCGTTTGAAAGATAATGGTGCTTTATATATTTAAACATAAGTAGCAATATTTTCTAAGTTGAAAAAAAAACGTTGATTACGTAATATTATTAATTAAAAATAAGACTTTTTCTAAGTAAACAGTCAAATGAAAAAAATTAAAAACGATAGGACAATAATTTGTTATGTTTTCCATTCAAGAAAACAAATATAAAAGAATGGTTGTTTGCTGCAGCATAACACTGAATATTCGCCAAAAAAATACGCGTTTGGATGTATCAAACTTAATAAGCTTTCATATATGTCGGCATGGAAGATCATTTTCATATGGGAAACATATTCAAAATATTTTTGATCAGATTTTACACAGACTAATTAATAAAACTAAGTGTATTACTAAATAAGGAGAATTAGTATAGTCCGTTATTGGAGAAAAATTGTATAAAAGGCATTGCATATTATCGAAAACATTGTTTATGACAAAATATTCTTCGCATATCATCATGACTGAAATTGTTTGCTGGACAAATATTCTGTATTAGTCGTCTCATCGACGACTAAATTAAAGAGAGTAAGAATACGTGTGAATCATGATACAAAGAAAACAAAGATAATGCAATGCGCAGGTCCGTTATGTTTGTATATGAATCAGCTGCTTTGTGTGACGTCACACCCTTTAATAAATTTTTTGTGAGAAAGCAGTTTATTTAATTTGAGCTAATAAAATTTAATGAATTTACATTCTAATATTAAAATAAAAGTTTAACTTGTGAAAAAAAGCAAAATGAAGTGCGGTGTTGTAAATTGCAACAAAATATACAAAAGTAATGCGGCTGAATGCAGTTTTTTTCAATTTCCAACAGACGGTGCCCTTCGAAAGAAATGGATTAGCTTTTGTGGCCATAAAAGATTCAATCCAGATAAATCATTGGTCTGCATGCATCATTTTAAAGCGGAGGATTTTGCCAATACGATGCAGTATGAAATGGGTAATAAAAGTACAATTATATTAATTTTAGAGTTGCAATATTCATATATGTTTCCGAAGGTTTTTCTAAAAAAAGATTGCTAAAGGTAGGTGTAGTCCCAACAATTAACAGTGCGTTAGCCCAGGCCGATGAGAATACTTACCGCGTTTTAAGAATTGAGCGGAGGAATAATAAAAAAATTGTTGAAGATATTTTAAAAAATCACCAACAAAAGAATATTTTGCAGTCAACTGAAAATATACCTGTAGGTACATCGGAAAGAATGGGTGAAATTAAAACTTTGGAGTCAATTCAAAATGAACATTCAATTATTTTTATACTTTTAAAAACATACAAAATAAATAAAAAAACAAATTTGTAGTGGTCGCAGCAAAAAATAATAACTTTTTACAATAAAAAAATCTAAACAAAATTTTTCCATACCATTTACATGTGTTTGTGTGGTAGTGTTTATATTTATTTGAGGGTGTGACGTATATGCGCAGAAGAAATGTGTTTTTAAAATTTCTTTGCATTATCTTTTCTTCTTTGTATCATGCGTGTGAATGATCTCTGCACAATTGTGCTATGAAACGCCCGTATCTGATCTATATCTATATCAGTGGTGGGCACCGTCAATGTATTGGTAAATTGTGTATGTGTTGAGCTTGCGAGCTACCCACCAAACAAAAAGCCAAGCGATTGAAAGATAATGGTGCATTATATATATTACATAAGTACCAATATATTCTAAGTTAAAAAACAAAACGTTGATTACGTAAAATTATTAATAAAAAAAAAAACATTTTCTAAGTAAACAGTCAAACGAAAAATATTATAAAAGATAGGACAATAATTTGTTATGTTTTCCATTCAAGAAAATAAATAAAATAATGTTTGCTCGGTGGAGCATAAATATTGGAAAAAAAATACGCGGTTCGATGTATCAAACTTAATAAGCTTTGATATTTGTCGGCATGGAAGATCATTTTCAATTAATATGACCAAGTGTATTACTAAATTAGGAGAATTAGTTTAGTTCGTTATTGGAGAAAAATTGTATAAAAGGCATTGTATGTTATGGAAAGAATTGTTTATGACAAAATATTTGTCGCATATCATAAGGACTGAAATTGTTTGCTGGACAAATATTCTGGAAAAAAATATAAAAAAATTCGTAAGCATCCGCCTGATATTCATTCGTCGCTGTCTCATCGACGGCTAAATTCAAGAGGGTAAGAATACGTGTGAATGATCTCAGCACAATTGTGCTATGAAACGCCCGTATCTGATCTATATCTTGCTCCAGGTTCGAGCGTTCTACTTGTTATGTTAGTAAGTGTTTAATGCATGTGTTTGCGCCTGCGTATTCAAAAGTTTTAGTATAAGTGTGTTTATTGTTCATGAATTTTTATTTGTGTCAATATGTTCATCTCCTTGATAAATTAATTTTACAATTATGCCAAAAACTAAAGTTGAAAAGAATCGTGAATACTTTCAGAAAAAATTAAATTAAAATTTAAAAAAATTTTAATTGTTTTCACTAATTGTAATTCTTTTTTTATGTACTTTAAGTTTACATGAAGCGACTAATAATTTTTTCAATACTTTTCAATAAGTTTTTTAATCAGGGACTTTTCAGAATTTTCACTTCTACCGTGTGTGACTTGCGCACACAAACACACTTTTTTATTTTATTTTTTATACCAATTTTATTCCTCATGAATTATAACATAGTTTTAATTAGTAAAAAAAACAACACCAGTTGCTTTTTTCGTTACTTTTATATATAAAAACAAATTAAATTTTCCAACTCTGGAAGCGAAGCTTTACTTTTTTTCTGTTTTTTGTCAATGCAACTCTTAATGAGTTATAAAGTAGGTTTGCTTGACACAAAAATGAAAATGTTTAACCTTTTCGGTCAATTTCACGTACCACGAAATATATTATTTGTCCAACACTTCAAGCGAAATGTTATTTTTACCAATGCAACTCCTAATGAGGCATGAAATAGTTTTATTTAAGAAAGCCTAAAATTTGCAAGCGTTTTGGTCACTTTTATGTACTACAAATAATATAAATATAAATTTTTATTTATATTTTTAAATCTTTGATACCAATTTTGTTCTTCCTAAATTATAAAAAAGTTTTAGTTCGCAAAAAAAACGTCAGTTACCTTTTGGATTACTTTTACGTATAATAAAAATTCAATTTTCCAACCCATGAAGCGACAGTTTAATTTTTTTAACAATGAAACTCTTTATGAAGTATAAAGTGGTTTTATTTAAGAAAAACTAGAAATGTTTACCTATTTTGGTCACTTTCATATACCAAAAAATATTGCATGTACCAAAAAAAGAAAATTTAGATTTCCAATCCCTGTAAAACAAATTTGTATTGTCTTAGTTTTTAATACACATTTGAGGCTTCCCAACGAATGAAATAGGTTTAATTAATTAAAAAAAAATAAAAAATTATAATAGAGCTTCTCAGCTCTGGAACAGTATTTCGGATTTTTCTGAATTTCAATACCACTCTATATAAGTTCATTTCCAAACCTCAGTCCAAGAACGAAGCTCTCCTCGGGGATTGGGAAATCCGATTTAACGTACAGACAGAAGGATATCGCTCAATCGCCATCGCTATACATAAGGATCCAGAATATATATATTGTATGGTATCCCATATTAATATCGAAGAAATTACATATATCATTCACAAAAAACCAAAACTAGGAACATATATGGCTACTTACTGTTATGCATAAAATATATTTCAATTTGCCAAGCCTGGAAACGAAATTTTAATTTTTTTTTTAACAATGCAACTCTTAATGGAGAATGAAATAGTTTTATTTAAGAAAGACTTAAAATTTTTAACCATTTCGGCCACTTCCATGTACTACAAAATATTACAGTTATCCAACTCTGGATTTTTTAAATTTTGAACACCAATTTTGTTTTTCCTGAACTAAAAAATTGTTTTAATTAGTAAAAAAACCGGCGAAAGTTGCCTTTTTGGATACCTGTATATATAAAAAAATTCAATTTCTTAGCCTTGGAAGCGAAATTTTATATTTTTTACCAATGCTAATCTTCGTTAGGTATAAAGTCGTTTTGTTTAAGAAAAACTTAAAATTTGCACCTATTTTGGTCGCTTTGATGTACTACAATATGTTGCATGTACTAAAAAAACTTTCAATTTACCCTGGAAGTGAAATTTTAATTTTTTGTTTTGTTTTACCAATGCAACTCTTCATGAGGTATAAAGTAGTGTTATTTAAAAAAAATTTACAATTTTTAACCATTTTGGTCACTTTCATGAACTATAAAATATTGCGCTTGTCCAACCCTGGATTCGAATTTTTGATTTTTATTTTTGAATTTTTGATACCAATTTTGTTCTTCCTGAATTACAAAATAGTTTTAGTTAGCAAAAAAAAAAAAACAACGTCAGTTGGCGATTTGGTTACTTTTATGTACAAAAAAATTTCAATTTCCCAATCCTGGAAGCGAAATTTTAATTTAATTTTTTTTTTGACGAATGCAAACCTTCATGATGTATAAAGAGGGTTTATTTAAATCCTCTTTATACATTCTAGTATAAAGAAAAATTTTAGTTATTACATGTACTACAAAATACTGAACAAGTAAAAAAAAACTTTTGCATTCCCATGCTAGGAAAAAAATTATTTTTTTAGTTTTTAATAGACCATTGAAGCGTCCCACAGCATGAAATAGTATTAATTTACAAACAACCAAAATAATAATTGGTTTTCATCCCCTCCAAAAAAGAATATGAAGTGTAAATTCACTTTGTCATTCCGTTTGAAATTTCTGAGATCCCATAAAGTATATATATTCTTCATCAGTGATGAAATCTAAGACGATATGAGTATATCCGTCCGTCTGTGGAAATCACTCCTTTGACCCTAAATGACCTTATCAAAAAAAATTTTAAGAAAATTGACATTTAATGCACATTTATTATTGAAGTTTTATGCGAAAGGTGAAATGTGTCCTCCACGGCCCTTGCCAGAGATGCCCCTACAAAATACAGTTTTAATACCCTCCAAAAATAATTGGAATTGAATAAAGTATATATGTGACGCGCAAAATAGAAAGGGACCTAAAGGTAAAAACCGGTTTTGTTCAGGAGAGCCATTTTAAAGATTTAAATACGTGTATCTTTGGTGTACCATCACTTCATAACACGCGCATATCGCTGGGAGGAAACTTTTTTGGGGCATGGGAACGGTCTCATTCGATGCTCAGATGTTGTCCACATCAAGAAAAAAAAACGTGAACATTGATTTTTTTTTTACCCTTAGGTCCCTTTCTCTATGCGCTGTCACATATATTCTTGATCAGTGATGAAGTCTGAGATGATCTGGCAATGTCCATACGTTCGTCTGTGGAAAACATGATAGTCTATTTTTGCACCCCGCCTTCTCTAGTGGGCGTTGACGTACGATATTTTATGCAAAAATTGTGTAAATATTGAAAAACTGTTATTCCTTGAGCATATAAGAACCTGGGATGTTCTCTGATCTTGCTGAGGTGAAACGTCTCCCCCACTGGCCCTTCTTGGAATAACCTAGAGGTTTAAAATTGGGTTCAGAGATCTCTTAAAGGAACTCTGTCCCACCAAGTTAAGCATTTGAAATTTACTTACCAAATATTTGGAAGGTATTTAAGATTAGACCCGGTCGAATATAACGTTTTTACTTGTTGGTGTTAATTTTGCGTCGAGAAATTGGTATAAGCTTCCCAGCTTTGGAACGTACTTCGGATACCACTTCCTTTCCAATCCAACAGTCCAAGGACGAAGTCTCTAGCTCTTCTGGGGGCTTGGGAAAACCGATCTTACGTATAGACAGACGGACATCGCTCAATCGTCATCGCTATTCATAAGGATCCAGAATATATATACGTTAGGGGGTCCCATATGAATATCGAAGAAATTACACACGGATTGACAAACCTCGTATACCCTTCCACCTTTTTGTGAAGGGTATAACAAAACAGATGCTAGCGGTGATATGACCTGATTAAATATTTTGTCGGATCCAAATGGAAAAACATTCAATGACTGCCAGTTACATAAAATTATCACTTCTATATTTTTGTTTATATTTGGCTGTTTAATTCTTTTTTGAATGTTTTTATATTATAAATATGCCATTTAAGGAACAGATATAAAAGTGAGTCATTTTTAAATGGTTTTTTATTCTTGTATCATACACAAGTAAAGGCGCTAATATATTTATAGAAACACTTGGAAATTGAATATTTTTGTACCGATTGTTCATAGTATCGTACGTGTGATCGGATATAAATCACACATTATTGTATTACATCTTAATTATACTGCGATTACACTGATTTGTACTGGACAATACAGCTTAACCCACAAGTTAAAGACTATTGCTTCTTGATAACTTTCTTTGGTGCTTTGCAGCTTTTTTGTTCGGTGTAAGTTGTCTCATAAGGACTAACGTACTGTTATCATATCAGTCAGGAAAACTATTTTGTCTTATGTTGATCTAATGTAGAACGCATAAGGGAGCTTGTCATTCCTTGAGCGATTCATTGCAATCTAAAAATTTACATATAAAGAATAATAAACAATTCAACAACTCGTTATAAATTCCACCGTTACTAGAGTTTTAATGTAAACGTTTGAGTCGAAAATGAAACAAATTATTCATACATCAAACAACAAAATATGCGTGTAAATTTCTTCACTTTTTCTGTTAGTTTTATTATTATTTCTTCATACATACACTCTCAAGTTGTTAATTAGAAATTTTACCGCAATACCTCAAAAACATTACGAAATGTAATGAAAACCATAAATCTAAAAGGGAAACCAAACCAACACCCATAAAAATAATAATACCGGTGATGTTGTTTATCCAAAAATATTGAAAACATACCGCTATCAAGACCACCATGTTATATATTAGACAGGCATTACGTGCAGTATGAGTTTGTTGGTGATTTTAAGGAGGAGGTATGACTTTGTATACTTATTTTCCACGCTCAATATTGATTGTAAATATAATAGAGTTGAGCTGCTTTAAGGAAAACCTTTGGCGTAAAATTTAATTTAAATACTGTTAGAAAATAAGAAAAACAATTTGCTTTAGATACATTTTTGTTCTTTAGATACTATAAAATAATTTTAAATTAAATTTATTTGTTGGTGGTCAAGTAATGGCTATATGCATTTCATTGGTGCTTTACCATATCATCAGTAGACTTTAACCACAGTTTTGAAAAGTTAAAAACCTCTTATCTTATGCATATACTTCTGAAAACCATCTGAGAATTCACAATTTGTAAACTACAAACTATTTTCAAAAATCACAACAGAATAAGCATAGTAGGCCTTGAAACTCATACAAAACTTAACCAACAAATAAATTATATTCGATATGAATCTATTTTATTTTTCTACACCTTTATACAATCAGAAAACCATTGGATAAGATTACTTACTTTTACTTTGCAAAGCCCTTGAGTTTGTAGAAGAGAAGCGAAAAGCCGCGTGTACATATTTGTGGCCCTTATTATGAGTTGCATTCTATATTCGATATTCGCTGGCTATCGAACATCGAGTATCGACGGTTAAGTTCGTATTGTGAGTTGGCGTCACTATCGAAAATTTCGTTTTGCAACGCATTATTGGTCAAGCACAATTTTGCTTTCGATGCCGTAAAGAGCAGTACGTTAAACTTATTGAAAATGTAAGTATTTGTCAATTATTTTGTTTATTTTTTACATATTCAAGATGTAAACTAGTTTATTGTAAGTTCATGTAGTTCTAAGGTTTTAAGTACAAGACAGCAATTGAAAAAGCTTGTTTCTTTAATGGAACAAATGCACAGGAGCCAAAGGGATTTGCACAAAAAATCAGACCGCGAAAAAATGGGATGATATCACGAAGGACCTAAATTGTATGGGACCACACATTAGAACAACAGTGTGGTTTAAACTTTAAAGCAGTGGCGTTCAAAAATAAAAGTGAAGATGTATTGGTGAGAGATTTTGCCCAGCAAACATAATGTCAAACGCTTAAAATAAGAAAAACAGACAGAGTTTTTGCCATATATAAACAACTTAATAAGTGAATGTAATTTTAATTTTAAGAAAAAAATATCGGGGACCGCAAACAGTTATCAATATCAAAAAATAGAACAGTTATATTGAGAACAAAACAAAAATAAATCTATTTAAACCAGTTTCTTATGTAAGATTAAAACTTTAATGTTATGAAAAGCATCATTTATCATAAAATACTTTTCACATTTCATTCCGTGAACGTGTATGCTTTTATTCAATTTCAAGTTTAATTGTTGTGTTCAATTGTAATTGAATCGCTTGTGTTTGCTATGACCCTATAAAAAAAATAAAATTTTTTTTAATTTTGTATATAATCATCCCCAGTATTTCTTTGTAGAGTTTTATGACTGCCTGTTTTTGCCCTACCTATTCTATTTTATAATTGTTTATTTATACATTTGGCAGTTAAAACCAATGTTTTTACGTTCGAATATGTTTTCGAAAAATAAGTTAAACGCGTGAATTCCAGCACACGTTCAAAAGAAACTGGCGTTTTTCAAGTCGCATCTGATTCGACAATCGTGCGATTCACAGCACATACATGATTGCCTATTTTTGATCCCCGCTCCCTTTAGTGGGCCTTGACGTACGATATTATATAAAGGAACTCTGTCCCACCAAGTTAAACATTTTAAATTCACTTACTAAATATTTGGGGGGTGTAATAATCTTGTTCCTAAGATTATAGAATTTGTTCATTTGTTGAAACAAATGACACACGATATAAACACAAATGTTCTATTTATTCTTACTTTACTTAGTAATCTTCAAAATAATTTGCAACTCGTCCGGTAAACTAGTACTAGACAAAGGTGTTAATCGATTGAAGTCAAAAAGCAAAGTGACTTCATTCATACAAATGTGGCTGCTTATATACTAATTTTAAAGTTAAATGTTACAACAGTGTAAATAAAAGTAAGAAATATAGAAGTGAAATGTGGCAATATTATTAAAGAAATATCCGTTAATTCAAATTACGAACGATCAACATATGCAGAGTTGTATTGATATAAAGTGAGATATGCATAGTTGTATTCAATCTATATCCGTTAATATTTAAAATAGTCGTTAAGTAGTATTTAGAAATTGGTATATTATGAAATGCTCCAAGGGTATTTAAAATTCGAACCGGTCGAATATAACGTTTTTACTTGTTATACCCTCCAGAAAAGAATTTGGAGGGTATATTCACTTTGTCATTCCGTTTGTAACGCATCGAAATATCCATCTCAGACCCCATAAAGTATATATATTCTTGATCAGTGATGAAATCTAAGACGAACTGAGCATGTCCGTCCGTCCGTCTGTGGAAATCACGATTCAGTCCAAACGAAAAGGGCTAGACTCTTGAAATTTAGCATAAATATATGTATGTCAAAGCTTAGAGCAGGTTAAGTTCGAAGATGGGCTAAATAAGGCAAGAGGGAAAAAAGTTCCCCTAAGAAGAACTAAACCAACGCAGAAAAAACAACATAATTTTTTAAGTTTTTTGGTTATTTTGTTAAGCAAATGATATATTTTTATGTCAAATACGGTCCAACGCCTTAAACTTGGAGCCATTAAATAAAATAAAAATATTTTTTGACCCCGCCCACTTCAGTGGGCGTTATTATAGGCAAAAATAACATGCAAATTTAACAAATTGTTTTAGTTAAGCCTACATTCCTTAAAAATAACACTTTAAGCTTCAATGACGAAGCTGAGACGAAACCTGGTACTACTCTGCCCTACCCCCTCCTGCCCCTTCGCCCCCTAAAGGGCCCTCCAAAAAAAAAAATGTTGTTTAAATTTTGTTACAATCATCCCAAGCATTTATCTTTAGAGTTTTATGACTGCCAATTTCTGCCCTACCCCCCCCCCCCTCTTCCTTTGCCCCCTAAATGACCCTACCAAAAAAAAATTTTTTTATTTAAATTTTGAATATAATCATCCCAAGCATTTATCTTTAGAGTTTTATGACTGCCGATTTCTATTAAGCTTTAATGACGAAGCAGAGACGAAACCTGGTACTACTCTGCCCTACCCCCTCCTTCCCCTTTGCCCCCTAAATGGCCCTACCAAAAAAAAATTTTTTTTTTAAATTTTGTATATAATCATCCCAAGCATTTATTTTTAGAGTTTTATGTCTACCTGTTTCTGCCCTACCCCCTCTCCCCCTTTGCCCTCTAAATGACCCTATCAAAAAAAAGAAATTTTAATTTTGTATATAATTATCCCAAGAATTTATTTTTAGTTTTATGACAAAGGTGAAATGTTTCCCCCACAGCCCTTGCCAGAGCGACCCCGCCAAAATACCCTCCAAAGAAAATTGTGATGAAGTCTAAGACGGTCTAGCAATGCCCATACGTTCGTCTGTGGAAAACATGATATTGTATATTTTTGAACCCCGCCCCCTTTAGTAGGCGTTGACGTACGATATTATATAAAGGAACTCGGTCCCACCAAGTTAAACATTTCAAATTCACTTACTAAATATTTGGAGGGTATTTAAGATTCGACCCGGTCGAATATAACGTTTGTACTTGTTTTTATTCAAATCACAGCATGCTTTAAAAAAATGCAGTTAGAATAGCGTGATATGAGTATGTTAGCACATTCGTTTTTAGTTTAGTATTGCAGATGCCTTCAGTGAAGAGAGCTTACAGGACTTTATCTATTTTAGATAAAGTAAAAATTGTTGAAGAGCTTAGTATAGGTATGAGTGGAAGGATTTTAACTAGTTACTCCTTAATGGAAATTAAATTTTCTATTGGAAATGAAATTTTGTTTGGAATAAAAACCCGCGTATATGTATATAGATATATATATATATATATATATATATATATATATATGTATATATATATATATATATATATATATATATAAATATGTGTATACATATATATATATATATATATATATATATATATATATATATATACATATATATTTATCTACACATATATATATATATATATATATATATATATATATATATATATATACATATATATATATATATATATATATATATATACATATATATATATATATATATACATATATATATATATATATATATATATATATATATATATATATATACATGTATATATATATATATATATACACATATATATATAAATATATATATATATATATATATGTATACGAAAATTTTAAACGCTCCAAATGCGCATAGCAATAAGCTAAAACCTCTAAATAATAAATTGAATTTAAAGTATTTTTTGTAAATTTAGGAAAAAAAGAGTCAACACAATTAAGATTAGTAAATAAGGGTTAAACCATAATTCCCAAATATGTAAGTATATAAATTAAACTAGTAACACTTATTTTAAGTGTCTACAGATAGGTTAAATATCGCAATCAAAGTTTATTACATATTAAATTTGCTTAAAACTGATTACAAATGTATCAAGCAAGTAATATATTAACCTCCTAGCATGTAGCTCCTTACTATTATAAGTATGTCCTTTACGTTTCACTTTATGCAATGTAAAATGTATACATAAAGAATTCTGGTCCCTTTCATGCAAAAAAATCTATATAAAATAAAAACATTAAATAAACATTTTATATATCATAGGACTATGTGTTGAATTTACATGTCATTGAGATCGGGTGTTCTAAAAATACATACATATGTATTTGAATGTCAACCAATAAAAGTAAATTATACATGACACATGATACGATTTCATCTCAGCTTTTGTGTCTTTTGTTATATTATTATATGTTAAAATGTCTTTTTTATACCCTCCAAAAAAGAATTGGAGAGTATATTCACTTGGTCATTCCGTTTGTAACGCGGCGAAATATCCATTTGAGACTCCATAAAGTATTTATATTCTTGATCAGTGGCGAAATCTTAGACGATCGGAGCATGTCCGTCCGTCTGTGGAAATGACAATTCAATCCAAACGAAAAGAGCCAGACTCTTGAAATTTGGTATAAATATATCCTGAAGGATAGCACAGGTCAAGATCGAAAATGTTCTAGATCGGGCAAGAGAGAAAAAAATTCCCCAAACAAGAAAAAAAATTACAAAATTTTTTTGTAATTTTGTTAAGTAAATGATATATTTTCATGTCAAAGAAGGTCCAACGCGTTAAACTTGGAGCAATCAAGTCAAAAAAATAAATTTTTGGATCCCGCCCCCTTTAGTAGGCGTTATTATTTGCAAAAGTAGTGTAAACATTTAACAAATTCTATTATTTAAGTCTACATCCCTTAAAAATAAAATTTTTAAGCTCTACTGACGAAGCTGAGACGTAACCTGGTACTTTTCTGCCCTACTCCCTCCTCCTATAAATATAAAAAAAATTTTAATAAACTTTACATTTAATTATTCCGAAGATTTATTTTTGAAGTTTTGTGGCAAAGATGAAATATCCCCCACAACCCTTGACGGAGATACCCCGACAAAATACAGTTTTATTACCATCCAAAAAGAATTGGACACCATAAAATATATATATTCTTGATCAGTGATGAAATCTGAGACGATCTAGCAATACCCATACGTTCGTCTGGAGAAATCATGATATACTCTATTTTTAGACCCCGCCCCGTTTGGTGGGCGTTGACGTACGATATTATATACAACAAGATAAAACGTTATATTCGACCGGGTCAAATTTTAAGTACCACCCAAATATTTAGTAAGCAAATTTAAAATGTTTAACTTGGTGGGACAGAGTTCCTTTAAGACATCTCTGTACTCTCCAAGTTTTTAAGATTCCACCCGGTCGAATATAACGTTATTACTTGTATGATATTATTATTTGGTATATTTGATGCCCTTTATGTTGATGTAAATAAAAAAAACACCTTGATAGAAAGAAGCAGTCAATTTTAAAATAATACTGCTGCAAAGTTGTTGATGCTGAAAGTTAAAATCACGATTGAAATCAGTGTTCAGTCTATTGCAGTGGGTAAGGCTAAAACCTTAGCTGTTAGTACCTTCTGGAAAGAAAGAATTTAGTTTCATAATTTGGTACGTCTTCAAATATTGCAAATAAACAAATCAGTATGGAATACTGAAAGCCTCAAAGAGGAAGATGTTTATTAAAGCGGACGACTTAAGTAATATTAAAACATAAATTGAAAAATAGTTTCAGTTAAAAGCAGTTGACAAGCAGACTTTGCAGTCCCTGTTGACAAATTATTTGCAATGTTAATCCGTTTTTATTCGTGTAATTTGATTATTATTATAATCTCCAAGAATTAATTACATTTGCTTTTTTATATAAAAAAGAATTTGGAGGGTATATTCACTTTGTCAGTCCGTTTGTAACGCATCGAAATATCCATCTCAGACCCCATAAAGTATATATATTCTTGATCAGTGATGAAATCTAAGACGGTCTGAGCATGTCCGTCCCTCCGTCTGTGGAAATCACGATTCAGTCCAAACGAAAATAGCTAGACCCTTAAACTTTAGTATAAATATATTTTAAGGCTTAGAGCAGGTTAAGTTCGAAGATGGGCTAAATCGGGCAAGAGGGAAAAAAGTTTCCCTAAGAAGAACTAAACCAACCCAGAAAAAACAACATAATTTTTAAAGTTTTTTGATTATTATGTTAAGCAAATGATATATTTTTATGTCAAATACGGTCCAACGCCTTAAATTTGGAGCCATAAAACAAAAAAAAATAATTTTTTGGACCCCGCCCACTTTAGCGGGCGTTATTATATGCAAAAATAGCATAAAAATTTAACAAATTGTTTTACTTAAGCCTACATTCTTTAAAAATAACATTTTTAAGCCTTAATGACGAAGCTGAGACGTAACCTGGTACTACTCTGCGCTACCCCTTTCTCCCCTTCACCCTCTAAATGACCCTACCAAAAAAAAAAAATTTTTTTAATTTTGTATTTAATCATCCCAAGCATTTATTTTTAGAGCTTAATGACTGCCGATTTCTGCCCTACCCCCTCCTCCCCCTTTACCCGCTAAATTACCCTATCAAAAAAAAATTTAAATTATGTATATAATCATCCCAAGCATTTATTTGTAGAGTTTTATGACTACCTGTTTCTGTCCTACCCCCTCCTCTCCTTATGTCACCTAAATGACCCTATCAAGAAAAAGAAATTTTAATTTTGTATATAATCATCCCAGGCATTTATTTTTAGAATTTTATGACTGCGTATTTCTCTCCTACTCCCTTCCCCCCTTCCCCCCTTTGCCCCGTAAATGACCCTAAAAAAAATATATAAAATTTTATTTTGTATATAATTATCCCAACCATTTATTTTTAGAGTTTTATGACAAAGGTGAAATGTTTCCCCCACAGCCCTTGCCAGAACTACCCCGCCAAAATACAGTTTTTATACCCTCCAAAGAGAATTTGACCCTATAAGGTAAATATGTATATTCATGATCAGTGATGAAGTTTAAGACGGTCTAGCAATGCCCATACGTTCGTCTGTGGAAAACATGATATTGTCTATTTTTAAACTCGCCCCCTTCAGTAGGCGTTGACGTACGATATTATATAAAGGAACTCTGTGCCACCAAGTTAAACATTTTGAAATCACTTACTAAATATTTGGAGGGTATTTAAGATTCGACCCGGTCGAATATAACGTTTTTACTTGTTTTCTTTCGTATACATATGTGTTTGCTGCGCAAGCAGAATTTTTGTTTTTTTCTTGCTTTCCTATAACGCGTTATAGGGCAAGAGAAGCTTGATCACCTATGATATATATATGATGACAAAGAAACAAGTTAAAAATACTGGCTTCTGTAGATCTGGGCTGGCATGTAGTCAAAAACTAAAAAGAAAATTTACCAAAACTAATCCGAATACCGTGCAACAGGAGGAAGCCCAAACAATTTACAAGTATTGACCAACATTGTGAAAGCCGTAATTAGTTTACTACAGCTTGAAGCCGAATTCTACTCCCACAGGGAGTATTTAAGGTCTTAAAGAATCAATTTTTAACTCTTTTGTAAAAATTGGGAAGAGAATCAGCACGTATAAATTAATATTTTACGCAAATTAATATTTTTGATTTTATGGCTGATAGTTTAACTCGTTGAAACTTTTTTGACATAAAAAAATATAATTTGCTTAACAAAATTACAAAAAAAATGTGTGTGTGTGCAAGTCACACACGGTAGAAGTGAAACTTCTGAAAAGTCCCTGATTAAAAAACTTATTGAAAAGTATTGAAAAAATGAACAGTCGCTTCATGTAAACTGTATATATATCAGTACATAAAAAAAGAATTAGAATTACTGAAAACAATTCAAATTTTATCATTTTCAATACTGTTCAATGAGTATTTTTATTTAACTTTATTTTAATATTTTTTATTTAACTTTATTTTAATTTTTTTCACGATTCCTTTTATACCCTTCACAAAAAACTGAAAGGGTATATATAGGTTTGTCATTTCGTGTGTAATTTCTTCCATATGCACATGGGACTCCCTAAAGTATATATATTATGGATAATTATGAATAGCGATGACGATTGGGCGATGTCGGTCTGTCTGTACGGTTTTCCCAAGCGCCAAGAAGAGCTAGAGAATTCGTTCTTGGACCGTTGGATTGGAAATGAACTTAAATAGAGTGCTATTGAAATTCAGAAAGATCCGAAGTATGGTTCCAGAGCAGGGATGCCTACACCTATTTCTCGATGCAAAATTTATACCAAAAATCATTTTTTTTATGTTTGTAAATTAAACCTATTCCGTGCTCGGGGAGCCTCAATGATCTATTGAAAACAAAAAAAATTAAAATTTTTTTCCAGGGATAAGAAATTAAAAAAATTTTTTTCGGCGTATTCCGTATTTTGTACATGTAGTAACTAAAATTGTTAAAAATTTCAAGTTTTTCTTTAACAAAACCACTTTATACGTCACAAAGATTTGCATTGGCCAAAAAAAAAATTTTTAATTCAAATTTTGCTTCCAGGGTTGGGAAATTGAATTTTTTTATACATGAAAGTAATCAAACAGGCAACTGATGTTTTTTTTTGTTATTTTTGCTAACTAAAACTGTCTTATAATTTAGGAAGAACAAAATTGGCATCAAAAATTCAAAAATAAAATTTCGAATCCAGGGATGGACAAGTGCAATATTTTATGGTACATGAAAGTTACCAAAATGATAAAAAATCTGCAATTTTTCTTAAATAAAACTACTTTATACCTCAAGAAGCGTTGCACTGAGTAAAAAAAAAACAAAAAAAAGCAAAATATCGTTTCCAGGGTTGGAAAAATAAAATTTTTTTTGGTACATGCAATATTTTGTAGTACATGTAATAACCAAAATGGTTGCAAAATTCGAGTTTTTCTTAAACAAAACTACTTTATACCTCATGAAGATTTGCATTGATAAAGAAAATTTTAAAAAATTCCAGGGTTGGGAAATTTAATTTACTTTTTTTACATATAAGTAACCAAAAAGTCAATTGACGTTATTTTTTTACTAATTGAAACTATTTTTTAGTTCAGGAAAAACAAAATTTGTATCAAAAATTAAAATTTAGATTCCAGAGTTGGATAACTGCAATATTTTGTGTTACATAAAAATGACCTAAATGGTTACAAATATTAAGTTTTTCTTAAATAAAACTATTTCATGCATCATTAAGAGTTGCATTGGTAAAAAAATTAAATTTCGTTTCCAGGGTTGGGAATTTGAAATATATAAAAGTAACCAAATAGGCAATTGACGTTGTTGTTTTTGCTAATTAAGACTATTTTATAATTCAGGAAGAACAAAATTGGTATTAAAATCTTAAAAAATCAAAATTTCGACTCCAGGGTTGGACAAATGAAATATTTTATGGTACATGAAAGTGACCAAAAGGTTTAAAAATTTTAATTTTTTTGTCAAGTAAAACTATGTTACACCTCACTAAGAATTGCATAGGTAAGAAAATAAAATTTCGCTTCCAGAGTTGGAAAATCGAAATATTTTTCGTACATAATAGTACATGCATAAATTCTAAATTCTGTGCTTTTAGTGGATTAAACCTATTAGATATTTCAGAAAAAATTAAACTAGTATCAAAAAATTATAAATTCGGTTCCAGGGTTGGAAAATCGACATATTTTGATACATAAAAGTAACCATATAAGTTCCCAATTTTGGTTTTTTCAGTGACTTAAACCTATTTTATTCTTCGCTAAGAATTAAATTGGTATTTAAAATTTTAAAAACTAAAAATTCGGTTCCAGGGTTGGAAAATCGACATTTTTTGATTCATAAAAGCAGCCATATTATATGTTATTTTTGATTTTTATGATGAATTATACCTACTTTATATATCAGAAAGAAGTAAATTTGGTATTAAAAAAGAAAAGCCAAACATTTAGCTTCCTAGCCGAAAAATTTAAACGTTTTCTTAAATATAAAAGTAACCGATAACATCATTTTGATTTTTTAATTAAACCTACTTTCTGTTGTGGCAAGAAAGAAGAATTACATCTATGAAGGGTATTTAAGATATAATATAGAATATAGCACTTTTACTTGTTAACTTTAGTTCTTGGCATACATAATTGTAAAATTAATTTATCAAGGAGATGAAAATATTGACACAAATAAAAATTCATCAACAATCAACACACTTATACAGAAACTTTCTAATACGCAGGCGAAAACACATGCATTAAACCAGGGAAGCCCAAAAATTTTTTTGTTGTGTATTAGTGAGTAAGAGAGAAAAAACAAATTAAGAGAATTGGTTTATTTACAGCCAAATTATAATGTTAGTAAGATATTGGAAAACAGAATAATTATAGTCATATGGTTGGTTTAGTTCAGGGGTTTCCATTTCTTTGCACAATTGTGTACACCACTACTAACACATATTTTTATACTCTTCAATTCAGTCGTCGATGTGACTTCGACAAATGTACATGTCTAGCGGATGCTATATTATTTTGTTTCAGCTTACACTCAAAAAATATTGTGTATACCATTACATCATTCACAATTTTAAAACAAAACTTTTTCTAATTTTTTCCCAAATTAAAACTGGTGATTTTTCAAAAAACTTCACTTGTTTATAGAAATCTCGAAATCGACAAAAGATATTAATATGCCGAAATATTTGAAACACTTTTCAATAATTTTCAAAACAGGTTTCAAGATTCTGTAATTTTACAACCGCTATTAGAACTTTTCGAAAACCATTTTCGTTGCGATGTAAGCAACTATGAATTTGATATTCAATCAGAACTAATCATACTACGAAGCGAAGTAAATGCTACAGACGAAAATAATATTGTAGAGTTCTGGAAAGATTTGGATGGCAAGTTCCATCCTGAACTAAAAAAAATTCATTTAAGTGCCTCTCTTTATTCGGCACCACTTACCTATACGAACAAATTTTTTCGGATTTAAAATTTATTTGTTCCAAGCAACGTAATAAATTAAGTTCATCCCATTTGAAAAGCATTCTACTATTACGAAACTTCCATAAGAGTATAAATTTAGAAGATTTTATTTTATAAGTTGTATAACACAAGGGAACAAAATTAAACATTTTTTGTGTTGATAGAAAATTTGTAGCAGTTCTTTACCAATTCATGTCGCTGATTTTAAAACTGCACTTTTTTTCTATCAACTGTGATTTGAGTGCAATATTTATTTTTTATGAATTTTAAAAACATAAAATTCTTTAAAAAAAAGTGCAGTTTTAAAATCAGCGACATTGAATTGGTAAAGAATTGCTACAAATTTTTTATCAACACAAAAAATTTTTAATTTTATACCTTTGTGTTATACAACTTATAAAATATATTACTAACATTTTATTTCGGCTGTAATGAATGTATTCTCTCATTTTTTTTACTCTCTGGTACTCACTACTACACAACAAAAAATTTTTTGGAAATCCCTGGTTTAGTTATTCTTAGTGGAACTTTTTTCCATCTTGACCGATTTACTTCATTTCCGAACTTAACCTGTGCTATCCTTCAAGATATATTTATACCAAAATTCAAGAGTCTGGCACTTTTCGTTTGGACTGAATCGTGATTTCCACAGACGGATGGACGGACGTGCTCAGATCGTCCTAGACTTCATTACTGATCAAGAGTGTATATACATTGAACATTTCGATGCGTTACGAATGGAATGCCAAAGTGAATATACCCTGTAATACATATTTGGCGGGTATAAAAATTAAAGGTATAAAGATGAAATACAGAAAATGTAGCAAGATCGAAAAGCAAAACTTGAACTAAAGATTGCACTTCTGGTTACGAAAAGCAAACGCTTCCAAAAATTAAACTTTTGATGAGTACTTTTATGTCAAAATAAAATAAATGAATTTATGTGATATATTTTTATTATAAATGAAATAATAAGTTAATTTTCCTTTTTATATATGAATACCGAGCCATAACCGCCAAAAAAAAGCTTAAGCGACATGTTCTTCGAAAATCGTTTTTTTGACGATAATCGATTATTTGCAATAATTTGAACCTCGGCAGATGGTGAAAGTCGTGTTAAGTACCGTTACGGAAATACAGCAAAAAAATTTAGTTTAACTACATTAGTAGTTAATAACTGTATGTGCGAGAACAATTAAAATACTCAAATTTCAGCAATTAAATTTTAAAATTTTTAAATTTTAATTGCCAAATTTGTGTTAATGGGTTTTTTTGTAATTTGATACTTTAATGTGTGTGTGTGTATTTTCCCACGGTTAAATAGGGATGTTCACATTGTTGTTGTTTAATTTTTTATGATGTTGGGGTAGGCGTGGGAATTTTTGTCTGTCCATATGAGACCTTGGGAGTTTGTGTCTGTCCGTATGAGACCGTGGGAATTTCTGTCCGTCCATATGTGGGGGGTAGTTTGGTGGAGGGGTGCTGTAGTAACCAAAATGAGTTTGTATAAGTGAGCGTGAGACCGTGAGAATTTTTGTCTGTCCATATGAGAGCTTGGGAGTTTGTGTCTGTCCATATGTGACCTTGGGAATACATGTCCGTCGGTATGTGAGCGTGGGAATTTCTGTCTGTCCATATGTGAGCGTAGGAATTCTGTCTCTACATGGGTGCTATGGCCTAATAGAAAATAATAAATTTTTAGTATCTGACACAACATTTTTTAGGAAGTACAATATCTCAAAAGTGTTGTATAAATGGATGGCCCTAATGTTTGTGGTTCGTTTCTTCTTGCTGGAGTGAGATTTCTTCTTTTATTTTTTAGCTTGTTTTTAATTGTGGTGTGTGTTTACTTAAGATATTTTTAATTTTGGTGTGTGTTTACTTAAGATATTTTGTCCAGCAATTCAGTTATTTCTTTTTTGTGTGCAATGCTTGAGTGTGGGGGAATAATTTGATTATTCTGATCTTGAAGACGTTGTGAAAAAAATTACTATTGCATAAATATTGAATTTGATATTTTGTTTATTTTATACATGACGATCATCGATGGATTTTATTTGGGGATCTGGATGGTGGTGCGATTTCTGTATTTTGTAGAATATTAATATGTGTGTGTTTTTGTGTTCTGAGTGGCGATTGGAATGTCTGCCTGTCAGACAGGGGGTGTGTGTGTGACGATTGGTGAGTCTGTGTGACAGTCCGCTTTTTTGTTGCTTTCCTGGATTTAGCGCAAGTGGGTCAGTATGAAATGAAATAAATTTGTAGATATTTATGTACGCATATACATACAAACAAATAATAAGCGTTTATTCGTTGTGCCCAAATATTCCCTTGACCATTTGAATGAATGAACCATTGTGTTTATTTGTTTGTGTGTTCTCTGAAATAAATATGTATATAGGTGTTTATTTGAAATAAAAGACATTTATTTTAATTTTTATAAGCATTTATTTAAAAGTTTGTTAACATTTTCATTTTTAAGTAAAATTGCATTCCTTAAGGCACAAACACCATAGTCGTGATAGCTACAATAGAAATATGTTGAATGGTTAGTTTCCATTTGTTTAAAATTAATGCAGCCAATGTCTTCAATGTTATAAACTGTTTGATGAATCATTTTTTCTAGCCATTTTTTCTTCTCTCCCCCCTTAACATATATATGTGAATTTCTTATATTGGATCTTAAAAACTTGCAAACGCTTTGAAATGAGACTGATCCATCATTCCAGTTAATATGATGATAGTTTTTTGTTAACCAAACTGCTTCTCTCTGTTTTTTGACCGATAAACATGCGAAATCAAAAGGAGGTTTTATGATGAAATTGAGGCATTCGTTGTTGCTGAAAACTACAGCTAGTTCTTTTGCGATGAAGTCATTTGAATTATTTTTGAAACCTTGCAAGTCTACAAAAACAATATCACCATCCATGTTATTTAATTTATAAGACCTTCCGGACTTGACCTTTTATTGGTATGTATTCTATTACGCGGTCATGAATAAGAACGCAGTAAGCTGATGTCGTTGCTGGAATATTTGTTGATGTTTCAAATTCAATTTTTATGTCAATCGGTCCGGTATTGACTGATTCGTTCTGATAGCTTACATCTACTACAATAATTGGAGCGTCGTCTTTAAACTCCTGGGCAGTTAATAATGGTTGAGGCTCATTCATATAGTAGCTTTGTTGAAATCTTACATACATATCATATAGAATTGCATACCGTTCATTTTTAAATTTTATGTTAAGATCATCATATGGGTAAGAGGTTGAATTTAAATGTACTTTTAAATTAGTGAGGTCACAGTGAACAAATTTGTTACCTCGTTGAAATGCGACCAATACAAAACGTGGTCGCTCTTTACTTGCAGCTAATTTAACATTCCAAATATGACTTGTTCCTGTATTCAATTGTGGATTCATATGACAATCCCAGCTACGAAATGCCATCGGTATAGAAGCACCATTGTTAATAATTTTAATCATATTCAACTTGCTCTGATCAGATAATTGTACGTGTGGAATTCTCCAGGAGATGAGTGAAATTGTAAGTTTCGATTTTTCAGTAGAAACGCTCGAGTGTACAAGAGCTTCATCATTTTTATTGCGCAAGAGTATCAATTCATGCTTTCCATTAAGTATAACTTTGTTGTAGTCTTCAGCAAACCCCAAAAGCATTTTTAGTGGTACATAAAAATTAAAATATCCATTCTTAAGATTCAAATCATCAGTTTTATGCCATCCACCATTTTGCATTACAACGCTTTGAGTTGGTGATAGAGATACCAAATTTTTTATTGTGGTTGTTGTTCCTAAATACCTTGTATGATCGATTTCAATACCATTAAGCTCATAGCGGATTTCATCAAATAGATGTGCAACAAAGTTGTTTTTCAATTTAAAATTTTCTGAAAATTTTCCAGTTTTTTCATCTACAACGAAACCTTCCACATATATATATAGCTCTCACTAGGTAACACGTACAAATCTTGATTTTGTATTGAGATTCGAATCTCATCATTATTATTGTACGATTGTAGATATGGTATGTAGGTATGATAGTCCTTTTTTATTATATTTTCGTCAGACAATGGCTTATCCAATACGTTTATTATTGAGCTCATTTTGTTTTCAGTTTGAAATTCAAAGACTTGAGAAAACTTTTGTTTGTTGTTGTAAGTGACCTTTGACGAGCAGATCTTTTCAATTGTGGTTTAGGTTGTAATATCTGTGGATGAGACGTGGCTGCCGTATTTTGTGATATACTTGTATTGTATATTATCATTACTTAGTTGGTCTTAAATGTATTCGTATTGTAATTTCCTCTCCTCTGAAATTAATTAAATCACCGTTCTGGTGTTTGCAGGTAAATAGATGAGATTCCGTGGAATCTCATCTATTTTATAGCCTGCAGGTACATTAATCGGAAACTCATGAAGTGTGTGTGATTTTGAATTGTTCATATATGTGTTAGTAGCGATACTACTTTCAATTCGCAAGAGATTTACTTTAAAAATATTAACTGGAAGATCTGAGTAATGATCTTCGGTCGGTGTTAGGATTTTACTATTGAATCCTAAAAGATTCCCAATTGTATTTTCTTTATTAAAATATATCGGGTCTTTAGAACTATTTATTTTAACTTGCATCGTATTGTTGTTAGCTTCTATAAAAATATGCTCTCCAGGACTGAGTCGTTTGTATTGCTCTTCTATGTAGTCAACTATATCTTTCAATTCATAAGATCCAATTGGTATTTCAATTACATATTCCCCTATATGAAACATATTGTTATAGGAGTCTACATTTGGAATACTGTTGTATGAATGAAAATCAGTTAGCGCACACTCATATGAGTCGTTTAAGTCAATGGGAGGAAAATAATTAGCATATAGCGCTGATGAGTTAGAGCTCAGAGTAAGTGTTATTGACATTATAACAGCCTGTTCACAAATAAATAAAGTTTAATACACACCATGGTTTATAAGAATAATTTGCATATATATTTCATAATCTTATTTTAAAATTAACATTAGTTATTAAAAATATTGATGTTATTGTCGTTGTTATCATTGCGGATGACGATTTATTTCGTTTTCGATCTATAGTATTTCATCTTTGCTTATCCAGGAATTGTGTTGATTAGAAAATCCCAACCATTTAACTAATGCTTTGCCCCCTTTCAGTCGAATCACCTTTTCAACTAGATATGTATTTGGAAATCTAGTTCTTGACAGTTCTTCCGTATAGAAGCCACCTTTAATAGGATTTCCAAGATAATCTTCTAATATGTATGTTGTAGGATATGTATTCTGAACTCTTTGGATTGTGAAAATTTCTGTTGTCCAATTCGGAGTATAGCCTTTCTCAAAAATATGTTTATATTTGCTAATACGTACATGGTCTCCTGCATTAAATTTTGACATTTTGTACATCTTTAAATGACTGTATACTGTATTTAGAAGTTGTTTTTCATTTTTTGAGTTGACTTTAATCGGTGGCATTTTAATGGTGCGATGAACTTTTCTATTGTATGCATTAAGTAAATCTTTGTATATATCAAGCCAGTTGTAGGAACCATTAAAACTAAACTCTTTCCACATCATTCCTTTTAATGTTCTATTGAATCGTTCTACTATTGATGCTTTCATGATGCTATACGTTGAGTAGTGTTTGATGTTGTATTTATCCATCAATTGATTAAAGTGTTTGTTGAAGAATTCTTTACCATCATCTGTTTGTAAGTTTTTTGGCACACGCCCCAACTGAAAAATAGTCTCCATTGCCTGCGTTGTGTCAACAGCTGTTTTTCTTCTCAGAGGTACTGCCCAAGCATATTTGGAGAATGTGTCAATTACAGTTAGCAAAAATCTATAATTTTTATTGTATGTAGAATAGTTCCCCATTTCAACTAAATCCGCTTGCCAAAGATCGTCTATTCCTTTCATAACAACTCTACGACGTCCAAACATTTTTCGAGCTTGCTTATGGAGCTCGTTCACTAAATTTCTTTTTGTATCCATGTCTAAGCTTTAAGAAGTCTTTGGGGTGTGTTGTGATCTATCTGATGCGCTTTCACCAATTGACACAAACATGTAATTTTCAAATCTATACATTTTCTCATTTAATCTTTCAATTTCTTCTTCGAAGGATGCTCTGATCTTGGAAATGCTTTCTTGCAATTTTTTATTCTCTTCCAACTGTAATATTATTTCATGTTGTTGCATTTCGATTTGATTTTTTAGAGTATTGTGCATTTTGTTGTTATCTTCTTTAAATTCTTTTATAATTTTGTGTTCTACTTCTTCCATTTGAGTTTGCAAAAACAATTTATTGATAGCATCGTTTTCCTCCAAAGCTTTTGCAACATTTTTGATTCTTTTGACATCAATGTTGTTGTTCGCATCCAAAAATAAGCCCAACAATTTAGGTGCATTTTTCAATGAAATTATACTGCTAGTGTCGTTTAGATAATGTCCGAATTTATCAACAGACATAATTTATATTTAAAATGTGTATCCGTTTATATAGTTTATACTATTATATTAGCTTCACGTAGTTCTTCAATAATTGAAACAATCTCGTTGTTGTGATTAGTATGACCTGCAGACTGTGATGCAAGCAGTAGTCTAAGTCGATCTACCAACTCGTTTGGATCATCCCAGTATATATAGTTTGATTTATGAGGATTTACCTGCATCAATCCCTTACCTAAATAAGTAGCCTTTGTTAATTCCGATGAGCTCTTATGATTTTTCTCTTTAAAAAGTTTTCCAATAATATTTTTGTACTTGTACCCTCTAGTCCCCTTGATTTGACCATCGGACTTATAATCTCTTCTGTGTGCATTGGTAGTAAGTAATATTTTTTTATAGATTTCAAGCTCAAATTTATCATAGCTTTTTGGTGTTTTATGAAACATCAAAGAAAACAGTCCTGGGGTGAGAGCCCATATTTGACCACCAACTTGTATTTTATCTTGATTTAACTCGATGTTGCTACTACCAAATTTCCATTCGTTATTATAATCTCTATGTGGACCATAGTTAGTATCTAGTTCATTTCTCGATTGCAATAGTGATAAGTCAGGATAACTCTCGTCATGATTAGAATGTTGTGAATAAAAGTCATCTTCATCAAAATCGCTGTTACTTTTACTATTAGACTGTTTAAACATTGATTCTTCAATTAGTTTCTTAGGGGTACTTGCTTCCAACTTCATTGTTGAGTTCTGAGGATGAAAACTGACACTGTCCTCATATTCAGTTTTCTTATCATTCTTTTCTTTTTTATTCGGTATATCAATATATTTAGAGCTATTTATAAATTCTTTTAAAGGTTCTGTTATGGGCTTGAATGTATCACTTAATTGCTGATGTGTATCTATTTCACCATTTTTTATACTACGAAGCTTTTTCTTTAATATATTTCTTGTTGTCACCAAGTCTTTTAGAATTTTTTCATTCATTTTAGCTTTTCAGCTATCAGATCAGCTTATCAAGTATCAGATCAGGTTATCAGATCAGGTATCAGATCAGGTATCAGATCAGTTTATCATTTATCAGATCAGCTTATCAGGTGTCAGATCAGGTTATCAGATCAGGTATCAGATCAGTTTATCAGGTATCAGATCAGCTTATCAGGTGTCAGATCAGGTTATCAGATCAGGTATCAGATCAGTTTATCAGGTATCAGATCAGCTTATCAGGTGTCAGATCAGGTTATCAGATCACGTATTAGATGAGTTTATCAGATGAGGTTATCAGATCAGCTTGTTAGGTATCTGATCAGATTATTATGTATCAGATCAAGTTTTTGCTTAGATGACCAGTTATAACAATCACATGTATAAAGTTTAAAGCCAGATTATGTACTAAGCGATACCCTTGATGAACAGTAATTTATATTACGATGAAGTAATCAAATGATTTTCTATAGCGACCATTGTTTAGTTCATTATCTTTACTTATCATCAAAAATCCATATTTATCCTTCCAACATTCTTGACATATATACTGAAACTTTTCAAATTTCATATCGCTGGCAACATGATCATCGTATACATGTCTCATATTTTTCGCATCTTGTTTAAACATTATAATTAAATTGGCATTATCTCTTATTAAATGTTTTGGAATTCTTGTGTAGGTTTGACACAAGTAAAATGAATCTACATTCTTATGACGCCCCATACAAAAATATGCACGTATATTGTTTTGGTTTTCACATGCAACATCATCGAAAATCATAATTGAATTGCTTTTAGCTTCACTAGGAGGAACAACGGACTCATTGTCTGCGAATGTGTAGTATCCCATTCCTTTAATTGGCGAAATTAAATTCTTTAGGTATTCATATTTAGGTTGATACAGAGATTTTGAGTACAAATAGATATTTTCAAACTTGAGACCATTAGGACTTTCTAGCAAACTGATCATTACATTAGTTTTTCCACAATTGGAGGGACCAACTATTAATGCTCGAATAGAATTTGGTAGCAAGGAACTATGTCTTATTTTTGTACTGTCATTTGAAAATACATCCACATTACGAACTAAAATATTTTTGTGTTGTTTTACTAAGCGCATTTCAATAACTACTTGTAAAATTCACAAAACAATATCTTTTATTCTAGAATAAAATAATATGGTTACGTTTTATAAAAAAACATTCAGTCATAAGAAAACTATCGTTGGAGAAGGTTTACTAAATAAAACAATAAATTCTCTACCTTTTGAATTACATCTTCCTGGATATCAGTACTGTGGACCTGGCACAAGATTACAAAAGCGTTTAGATAGAGGAGATAAAGGAATTAATTTATTGGATGCTGCTTGCAAAAATCACGATATAGCTTACTCCAAAAACAAAGAATTAAACAGTAGACACCAAGCTGATAAAATTCTTGAAAATAAAGCTTGGGAAAGAGTTCTTTCAAACAATAGCAGTCTTGAAGAAAAAACTTTTGCATATATGGTGTCCAATGCAATGAAAGCAAAAACTAAATTTGGTATGGGTATGGAGAAGAAGAGCAGAAATAGGCAAAGACTATCGTTACGAACTCATTTAAATGATAAAAAGCTGTTCAATAGTTCAATTAGAGCAGCAACAAAAACATTACGGGAAGAAAAACCACAAGACATTAACTCGGCCATTAAAATCGCTCGTAAAGTTATCAACAGATCACTTAAGGGGAAAAAGGCACGCGTTGTAATACCACGCATAATCAATGTTCCAAAAATTGGTGGATTTTTACCGCTAATTCCAATTCTAACTGCTCTAGGTGCACTTGGTAGTCTAACAACTGGAGGTGCCGCTATAGCTAAGGCTGTAAATGCAACAAAGGACGCAAAAAAACAACTTGAGGAAGCCACCAGACACAATAAGGCAATGGAGTCTATTGCTGTGGGAGAAGGACTGTACCTTAAACCATATAAAAAGGGTTATGGACTTGTTTCTAAAGATCATTCAAAAAACTATTAGAAATGCTACCCAACAGACCATTATCAGAATTTGATCTAAGAAAATTTTCAAGAAATATTCCACACTTTAGAGGAGTTTATATGTTGGATTCTCTACCAAAACGGCCAAGGACAGTAGAATGTGGAATAATTAATTTAGATTTATCAGCAGGACCAGGTACTCATTGGGTAGCATACTATAGAAACAAGGATGAAAAACAATATTTCGACAGCTTTGGAAATTTACAACCTCCTTTAGAATTAATAAAATATCTAGGTAGAAATATTGAATACAACTACAATCAATATCAAAACTTTAATACATTTAATTGTGGTCATTTATGTTTAAAATTTCTTTATGAAGCAACTAAAGAGTTGAAATAAAACACAAGCATATATTTGTATATTTTAAAAAATTCTTTCGTTGTTTTATTGTATTAGTTACAAAATATATGTACATAACATTTTATTTTTTTTTATTTTTACTGCCAAACAGGGTACTGGGAGTTTGGTATCAAAAACTCGTGCATCTCGCTATCTAAGATCAGGTTTCGCTCTCCTTTTCTTTGTAGTCGATATTTATCATTCGAAAGATCTTCTAATTCTACATTGGTTAATGCATTATATCGGTTCGGGAGAAACATTATATGGTTTTCCAGCTCAAGTTGAATTGTTTCTCCGTACTTTGTTGTTACCCGCTTTGCACGTAGGATGTTGTATTTGATTGAATCATCTAGATCCTTTATATGTATTAAGGTTTTTGTATTGCACGAATTAAATTTTTTCACCAGATCCATTGCGGTAGAAATTTTTCACAACTTATAGCTTTGAACTTTTATTGCAAACTAATCTCGATTTTAGCTTTCTAGACTGTAAGAAGCCTAACAGAAAATCGTTATACAATGATTTTTTTGTTTTATTTTGACAAAAGACGAAGTGAGGAGAAATGAAATCTATATAAGTATTTAAAACTAAGTAGTTGAAAAAAGATAGAGAGATGATACAAATATGTATACATTTTTTTGAGTCGTTCACACAAAATTTTAAATTATTTTTCGGATTAAAAACGATCAGGCTTCGTTTTTTAAATTTCATAACATGCACCTTCGTACTGGTTCGTTGAAATGATCAATTATAGTTGCAAAGTAACAGTAAAACGGAACGCAAGTAAATTTTGCTAATAAAAAGATTAAATTTAAAATAAAAAACATGAGTCAAATAAGAGACAAGATTGTGCAATTCCTAATCAACTTTGAAGGATGTCAACTACATGAACACCGGGATATGATGAAATATTTCCTAGACATGTTGGATCAAAACGAAGAAATGGGTATAATGGAAGATGAAGACAAGGACGATGGCCATTTCAAATCCTGTCCTTGGAGCCATCCGGATTGTGTGGAGGGACCAGACACCTGCCGGTGTTCGGTATATTATTTAAGAAAAATGGCAATTAGCCATTTAATTAATTCATATTATGCATTATTTCATTAAAACTAAATAATCAGAATAAAACAAAATCTTTAATGTTTTTTAATATATAATATATTTGTAAAATTCTGGTTTTTTCTCACTCTCTCTTAACAATAAAACAATATTTAACTTAAAAATAAAACATGTTTTCTTTTATTACTAGATTTAACTACTTGCACAGAAATTATTACCTAAAAATTAGTTGCAGTTATTCCATTGCTTCTTCCTTTTCTAATCTTGAAATTTCCCACAATAGCATATCAAGTTCGTAATCGGGATTGGTTTCTTCGATTCGAAAATGATACCATGCATACGTACTTTTATCATCACTTCTTATTTTTCTTTTATCATCTGCATAATTTAATACTAATTTATTTATTTGATTTGAGTAAATTTGATGAATTTTTGATTTAAATGTTAGCATATCATCATACACAGTCGACTTATGGAATAAGCAATTTCTATATGAAGCTATACTATAATTATTAAGAATGCAGTTCTTTACTCCTTTCGATTTTTTAATATCACTTTGATATTGCACACTAAAAGAGTACATTTTTGATCGCAATCCTACAAATTCCTTCATTACCTTTCCACATATCTCATCCTTCATCATACCCAACACCTTTTTGTTTACCAGAGGAAATTACAATACGAATACATTTAAGACCAACTAAGTAATGATAATATACAATACAAGTATATCACAAAATACGGCAGCCACGTCTCATCCACAGATATTACAACCTAAACCACAATTGAAAAGATCTGCTCGTCAAAGGTCACTTACAACAACAAACAAAAGTTTTCTCAAGTCTTTGAATTTCAAACTGAAAACAAAATGAGCTCAATAATAAACGTATTGGATAAGCCATTGTCTGATGAAAATATAATAAAAAAGGACTATCATACCTACATACCATATCTACAATCGTACAATAATAATGATGAGATTCGAATCTCAATACAAAATCAAGATTTGTACGTGTTACCTAGTGAGAGCTATATATATGTGGAAGGTTTCGTTGTAGATGAAAAAACTGGAAAATTTTCAGAAAATTTTAAATTGAAAAACAACTTTGTTGCACATCTATTTGATGAAATCCGCTATGAGCTTAATGGTATTGAAATCGATCATACAAGGTATTTAGGAACAACAACCACAATAAAAAATTTGGTATCTCTATCACCAACTCAAAGCGTTGTAATGCAAACTGTGGATGGCATAAAACTGATGATTTGAATCTTAAGAATGGATATTTTAATTTTTATGTACCACTAAAAATGCTTTTGGGGTTTGCTGAAGACTACAACAAAGTTATACTTAATGGAAAGCATGAATTGATACTCTTGCGCAATAAAAATGATGAAGCTCTTGTACACTCGAGCGTTTCTACTGAAAAATCGAAACTTACAATTTCACTCATCTCCTGGAGAATTCCACACGTACAATTATCTGATCAGAGCAAGTTGAATATGATTAAAATTATTAACAATGGTGCTTCTATACCGATGGCATTTCGTAGCTGGGATTGTCATATGAATCCACAATTGAATACAAGAACAAGTCATATTTGGAATGTTAAATTAGCTGCAAGTAAAGAGCGACCACGTTTTGTATTGGTCGCATTTCAACGAGGTAACAAATTTGTTCACTGTGACCTCACTAATTTAAAAGTACATTTAAATTCAACCTCTTACCCATATGATGATCTTAACATAAAATTTAAAAATGAACGGTATGCAATTCTATATGATATGTATGTAAGATTTCAACAAAGCTACTATATGAATGAGCCTCAACCATTATTAACTGCCCAGGAGTTTAAAGACGACGCTCCAATTATTGTAGTAGATGTAAGCTATCAGAACGAATCAGTCAATACCGGACCGATTGACATAAAAATTGAATTTGAAACAGCAACAAATATTCCAGCAACGACATCAGCTTACTGCGTTCTTATTCATGACCGCGTAATAGAATACATACCAATAAAAGGTCAAGTCCGGAAGGTCTTATAAATTAAATAACATGGATGGTGATATTGTTTTTGTAGACTTGCAAGGTTTCAAAAATAATTCAAATGACTTCATCGCAAAAGAACTAGCTGTAGTTTTCAGCAACAACGAATGCCTCAATTTCATCATAAAACCTCCTTTTGATTTCGCATGTTTATCGGTCAAAAAACAGAGAGAAGCAGTTTGGTTAACAAAAAACTATCATCATATTAACTGGAATGATGGATCAGTCTCATTTCAAAGCGTTTGCAAGTTTTTAAAATCTAATATAAGAAATTCACAAATATATGTTAAGGGGGGAGAGAAGAAAATATGGCTAGAAAAAATGATTCATCAAACAGTTTATAACATTGAAGACATTGGCTGCATTAATTTTAAACAAATGGAAACTAAGCATTCAACATATCTCTATTGTAGCTATCACGACTATGGTGTTTCTGCCTTAAGGAATGCAATTTTACTTAAAAATGAAAATGTTAACAAACTTTTAAATAAATGCTTATAAAAATTAAAATAAATGTCTTTTATTTCAAATAAACACCTATATACATATTTATTTCAGAGAACACACAAACAAATAAACACAATGGTTCATTCATTCAAATGGTCAAGGGAATATTTGGGCACAACGAATAAACGCTTATTATTTGTTTGTATGTATATGCGTACATAAATATCTACAAATTTATTTCATTTCATACTGACCCACTTGCGCTAAATCCAGGAAAGCAACAAAAAAGCGGACTGTCACACAGACTCACCAATCGTCACACACACACCCCCTGTCTGACAGGCAGACATTCCAATCGCCACTCAGAACACAAAAACACACACATATTAATATTCTACAAAATACAGAAATCGCACCACCATCCAGATCCCCAAATAAAATCCATCGATGATCGTCATGTATAAAATAAACAAAATATCAAATTCAATATTTATGCAATAGTAATTTTTTTCACAACGTCTTCAAGATCAGAATAATCAAATTATTCCCCCACACTCAAGCATTGCACACAAAAAAGAAATAACTGAATTGCTGGACAAAATATCTTAAGTATACACACACCAAAATTAAAAATATCTTAAGTAAACACACACCACAATTAAAAACAAGCTAAAAAATAAAAGAAGAAATCTCACTCCAGCAAGAAGAAACGAACCACAAACATTAGGGCCATCCATTTATACAACACTTTTGAGATATTGTACTTCCTAAAAAATGTTGTGTCAGATACTAAAAATTTATTATTTTCTATTAGGCCATAGCACCCATGTAGAGACAGAATTCCTACGCTCACATATGGACAGACAGAAATTCCCACGCTCACATACCGACGGACATGTATTCCCAAGGTCACATATGGACAGACACAAACTCCCAAGCTCTCATATGGACAGACAAAAATTCTCACGGTCTCACGCTCACTTATACAAACTCATTTTGGTTACTACAGCACCCCTCCACCAAACTACCCCCCACATATGGACGGACAGAAATTCCCACGGTCTCATACGGACAGGCACAAACTCCCAAGGTCTCATATGGACAGACAACAATTCCCACGCCTACCCCAACATCATAAAAAATTAAACAACAACAATGTGAACATCCCTATTTAACCGTGGGAAAATACACACACACACATTAAAGTATCAAATTACAAAAAAACCCATTAACACAAATTTGGCAATTAAAATTTAAAAATTTTAAAATTTAATTGCTGAAATTTGAGTATTTTAATTGTTCTCGCACATACAGTTATTAACTACTTACATTTTTCCTCTAAATTTTTAATTATGGTCAAGTATGTCATATAAACACACTTGACCACATAACAAACAAAAAGCACTAATTTAATTGAGACAACATGTCGAATAGAAGATTTTAAAACGCTAGATTTTGTTTTTCATTGTGCCTTTTTTATACCTTTCAAAAAAGAATATGGAGGGTATATTCACTTTGTCATAACGCAGCGAAACATCTATCTGGGACACCATAAAGTATATATATTCTTGATCAGTGATGAAATCTTAGACGAACTGAGCATGTTCGTCCGTCCGTCCATCTGTGGAAATCATAATTCAGTCCAAACGAAAAGTGCCAGGCTCTTGAATTTTGGTATAAATACATATATCTTGAAGGATAGCACAGGTTAAGTTCGGAAATGGGCTAAATCTGGAAAGAGGGAAAAAACTTTCCCTAAGAAGAACTAACCCAACCTCTAAAAAACAACATGATTTTTAAAGTTTTTTTTTGTAATTTTGTTAAGCAAATGATATATTTTTATGTCAAAGAAGGTCCAACGCGTTAAACTTAGAGCCATAAAATGAAAAAACAAATTTTTTTGATAATGATGATTTGGTGTAAGAAATAATGAAATACAGGCATATACTCGTAGACATACTTGAGCACATAACAAACACAAATCTCTAATTTAATGTGATAATTTTTATGAAATATAATATACTCTGATTTATTGTTTTTTATTTACACCACCATATGTACATATATATGTATGTATGTATATTAGCCTAGCAATTATTTTTCAGAGTTGGAATTTGTTTCACACCAACCCCCAGATTCGTTCGAATTGCCAAAAAAAAAGGCTCCCTTGAAAATTTGAGCTCAATCGAATGAGGGGATAGGAAGCCCCTGACCCCGCCAAAATCTGCAAAATACCGGATTTTTGGCTTTGATTGTCAATAACTTCGTTAATATTTATTTCACAAAAAAGGATTGTTAGTAAAAGTCATGTGGGTGCTGTTGGCTGAAGTAGTAGAACACGAGACTACGCAGCGGAGGGTCGTGAGTTCGAGCCCGCGCTGAGTCATGAAATATTGTGTTGAATTCTTCTGATCAGCATTAGTGCGAATTATGTTTTATAACTTTATTTGATGAATCGAATCTTAAGATTAAAAATTATTTTAACTTAAAGCTAACTTAAGCTAAGCAACGTAGGTAATTTTATGCTTACGTTGCTGTCTATCAAAACGTGAGAAAATAAAAATAATAGATGAAATTTAACTTGAGGTAAGCAACATAAGTATTTTATGCTTACGTTGCTGTCTAGCAAAATGTGGGAATAAAACAGTGATGTCAGCCTCATACACAATTGTGGAAGCAAAACTCACATGTACGCTTACGCTCTTTTATTTTGAGAGCGTAAAATATAATTGTTTACTGAAAAACACTCTCATTCAGCGGGAAGTATCGCAAGTCCTGTTTTGAGGCCTCTAAACAGAAATAAAATATATATATAAATATATATACAATACATACAAGAGGTTTGAAATAAGTTGGAGCCACTGTATGTAGGTACATCTTTTCGAAAATTTCTTAAAGTAGCTTTTAAATTAATTCATAAGTAAGACTTTTTGTAAAAATTTTTTCTCTTGTATATAAACTAACCAAATGTTCAGCTTAAAAATGGAGAAATATTTTAAAATTAAATATCTGAGCACTTGGCAATTTTCGAAACCCTTTTTTACAACTTATAAAATTAGAAGATATTATTGGTAAATAAAAGGATACTCTTAGAAAAGGCCACTAGTTAGGCCTCGCAACCGCACATTTCTCCCGCTGGGAATGTAAGAGATAAGAGTGATCTCACCAACACAATCACATTTGACATCACTGGAATAAAACTTTAAGGTTTCCCTACACTTTGTCAGCCATTATAATTAGTTTGGGGATCGGGACGTAACTTGCGTGGTTGTGTTAGTTGTTGCCAGCCTGTTTCAATGATGAAGACATAGTCATTGGTCACTGAACATAATTGGCAGCGACCGACACTATCATGTGCTAAAAAGCAGAGTAACAGCACCCACCTTCGTCGGCCCTGTAGCAAAAATTAGCCGGCGAAGTAAAAGGTTGAAATAGCTACAAAAACAACTGTCTATCTTCTCATCTTTCCTAATCTGTCCCCTCAATACTATCCCCTCGTTTTCAGTTCCGGCGCAATGCATTGCACATATCGGGGTCACCCACTGAGTGCTGGTCCAATATAAAAAAATAGATCAAACTCACAGGAACAACTTTTGCTCACAATTTTTTTTTTTGCATCTCTAATACCCACCGAATTAAAACAAGTAAAAGTGCTATATTCGGCTGTGCCGAATCTTATATACCCTTCACAGATGTAATTCTTCTTTCTTTCTTGCTAAAACAGAAAGTAGGTTTTATTAAAAAAAAGCTAAATGATGTTATCGGTTACTTTTATATTTAAGGAAACGTTTGAATTTTTTGGCTAGGAAGCTAAATGTTTGCCTCTTCTTATTTCCAATACCTCTGAACGTTTTTCAAATATATTAAATATCTTTAATTTAAAACAATAAGAAAAAAATCCGTTTCATGTACCCCGAAAAGTTCTAATTGTCCAACCGTTTTTTAGATTTTTTTTTATTTTTAATACCAATTTATTTCTTCCTGATGTATAAAGTAGGTATAATTCATTATAAAAATCAAAAATAGCAAATTATATGGTTACTTTTATGAATCAGAAAATGTCGATATTCCAACCCTGAAATTGGATTTTTTGTTTTTAATACCAATGCAACTCTTCCCGAAGTATAAAAAAGATTTAATTCACAAAAAACCAAAAATAGGAACTTATATGGGTACTAAAAAATTTCGATTTTCCAACCCTGGAACCGAAGTTTTAATATTTAAAATTTTTAATACCAATTTAATTCTTAGCGAAGTATAAAATAGGTTTAATTCATTGAAAAAAACAAAAATTGGGAACTTATATGGTTACTTTTATGTACCAAAAAATTTCAATTTTATAACCCTGGAACCGAATTTATAATTTTTTGATACTGGTTTAATTTTTTCTGAAATATATAATAGGTTTCATTCACTAAAAGCACAAAATTTAGAATTTATGTATGTACTATTATGTACGAAAAATATTTCAATTTTACAACTCTGGAAGCGAATTTTTATTATATTACCTATGCAATTCTTAGTGAAGTGTAAAATAGTTTTACTTGACAAAAAAATTAAAATTTTTAAACCTTTTGGTCACTTTCATGTACCATAAAATATTTCCTTTGTCCAACCCTGGAGTCGAAATTTTGATTTTTTAAGATTTTAATACCAATTTTGTTTTTTCTGAATTATAAAACAGTTTTAATTAGCAAAAACAATAACGCCAATTGCCTTTTTGGTTACTTTTATGCATAAAAAATATTTAAATTTTCCAACCCTGGAAAGGAAATTTTTTTTTTTTGTTTTTTACCAATGTAACTCTTAATTTAAGAAAAACCTAAAATTTGTTACAATTTTGGTCATGTTCATGTACCACAATATATTGCAGTTATCCAAACCTGGAATCGAAATGTTTAGTTTTTTAATGTTTGATACCAATTTTGTTTTTCCTGAATTAAAAAATTTGTGGAAAGGAAATTTATGCAAATTTGTGGAAAGGAAATGAACATAACAAATTGTAAATTTGGTAAACATATGTGTAATCTTTTGATTCCGGATTGTACAGACATTAATTTTGCTACATATTCTCAATAATTACTTCGGTAGTGTTCTTTGTACAGCAACAAATTCGTTTTTGTAATTATTTAGAATAAATTATTTTTTTAAGTCATAAAATATGTAATGAAAATATACTTTTCATTTAACAGCTGATGTGACAAATTTAAAAAAGTAGGCACCAGCAGGAAATACTATATTAAATAAAGTGTTCCAAATTAATAAGAATGTTTAGTGTGGTTTGAAAACTAGCAAAATGCAACAGATCCCTCTCTAGTGTATTTTCAATTTTTGAACAAGTTCCATTGAATCGTCCAGTATTAACTGCTGTCGTATCGAAAACTAAAGCTTTTACATAATTTTGCAGTCCACATTAATAAAGCGATTTGCAAATAGCCATTGCTTATGCTCTCCCAGTACCACTCTTTAATGCAGGATTGTAATAATGTTTTATCAAAAAGCGTAGAACAAAAGCAATATATTTTGCAAATTGTTACGGAACACCGTTTATGTTTTCCAAATTGCAATAAAGAAACGCTTTTTTAACTAAATAAAAACCAAAGCCATATAAACATATGAATAAATCCATTTTTTTTAATTCAGTAGGTATTAGAGATTACGAAAAATATTTGTAAACAAAAGTTGTTCCTCTGAGTTTGATCTATGTATAACCCTTACTAAAAAAATTTTTTTTTGAAAATAAATATAAACGAAGTTATTGACAATCGAAGTAAAAAATCATGTATTTTGTAAATTTTGGGGGGTCAGGGCACCCTATCCCCTCATCCGATTGAGCTAAAATTCTCAAAGGAATATATTTTTTAGTAATTCGAACCAATCTGAGGGTTGAGGTGAAAGAAATTTCTTTAAAAAAATTTTCCCATATAGTTAATTGGAACCCTAATGTACTATATGCATACATGTTTTTCTATAATATTTCGTTCCTAATCTCTTCTGCTTTCCAATTATCTATATATTGAGTTTCAACTACTTCGTCACGAGATGCATCTTCATTCTCACGATCCTTATTAAGAAAATCCTCTGAAGGATTTTGTTCTTTATAATAGATGAAAATATTGTGGAATGCTGCGCACACATTTATGGTTTGTGTAGTTTGTTTTCGAGTATAATAAACGAATCTCGTTTGTAGCAAGCAGATCAACCTATTTTTCAAAACTCCAATTTTTCGTCCTACAATATTTCTTGCTCTTGCATGTTGTGTGTTTTAAGTACTTTGTTAAGATCCTTCCTCCGTATATCTGAAAGGCGTCATTAAATATGGTTTTAAAGCATATCCAATAAAAATAAATTCGAAAAGGATATATGTGCATATGTAAATATATGTTCGTATAGTGGGTTCGCATAAAATCGCAACCACGTATTTCGAATACTATTTCGATTTTGCTCTTCCATATATGCTTTCAATGACGACATGTTAAACCTCTTTGAGTCATGCGTAGAGCCCGTACTTTTCGAATTTATGTATTGGATTTTCATTGCATGATCACAAACCTAACAATTTAATAAACAGTTACAATTCGATGGCTTAATATAAAAAAGGCCTAACTCGATTTTTCGGTACTTTACAGGAGAAGGAAAAAACTTTGTAGAGTTCCTAAAATTTCTGACAGAAGAAAAATTTTGATGCAATTATTAAAAAAATATGCAACATATTTTATTAAAAAGCTATCAAAACTTTTTTTGTATCATAAATTTGAAGGAATTTTATGAAGTTTTTTCCTTCTCCTGTAAAGTAAAAAAAAACGAGTTAGGCCTTTTTTATATTAAGCCATCAAATTAGAAATTCATAACCCTTACATACACATACATAAGTATGTATATATACTCGCAATCATAGCATTAATGATAAACAATCCTTTTCTGTTATGATATGAACTTCTTCTTAGGAGCCACAATTTTAAAAAATAAATATTTTTTTTCTTGTATTTCACCTGGTGTATAATTGCATTTGATCCATTTTGGACAAATACAATTTTCCAAAACTTGCAGTACTTCCAACTGCAGTGCCGATACCGTGGGCTATGCAAGGCCAAGCATATTTTCATTTCCAAGGCTCAGTTGATTCGACCTTTGAGTGCGAAAGAGCAAAGCCGTATATATATATATATATATATATATATATATATATATGTATATATGTATATATATATATATATATATATATATATATATATATATATATCAATCTCAATCATTGCCAAGCAGCACAGGAGTTGCTTAGGCAAACCGTACGAGATTTAAAGGTAGACGTTGCTGTACTCTGCGAGCCATATAAGAAGATTGTATCTGCAAGTTGGGTTACTGATGATACAGATACAGCAGCTATATGGACTACCGGTTCTTTGATATTGAGGGAGAGGTTATCACCGCAATGTGGGTACACGCGGGCCACTGTTTCCGGCATATGTTTGTACAGCTGTTATGTTCCTCCTAGGTATTCTATTGATGACTTTCGTGTTATTATAGACAACATAGTGATGGACACTGCAGCCAGGAGTCCTGTTATAATAGCAGGGGATTTCAATGCGTGGGCTGTTGAATGGGGCTGCCCCTTGACGAATGCAAGGGGAAGGATGCTATTAGAGGCCCTTTCTGCGCTGAATGTTGTGCTCTTGAATTCTGGAGATGAGGAAACATTTAGAGGAGGAAATGGTGGTTCGATTATTGATATTACGTTTGCCAGCAATACCATTATCTCCGTGTAAACTGGAGAGTATCTGATGTTTATACTCACAGCGATCACAGTGCCATTATTATGGATATACAGGATGATATACGGCATGTGACTCCCCGTGCACAAGGTTTGTCGGGATGGAAAGTGAATACCTTTGATAAGGATATTTTTGCCATATGTATGGAAGGTATGGAATTAAATGGTTCAGCTGAGGATATGGCAGAACAATTGGTAAACCATATCACGCGGTCGTGCGATGCATCTATGGTGAGGCGGAAAAGATCCGGAAAGGGGCCACCGGTTTATTGGTGGAATGATGATATTGCCGGCTTGAGGGCGGAGTGTATACGTGCCAGAAGGCAGTATACAAGAACTCGAGGTAGGTTAGAGAATAGCGTATACCAACAGAATTACAGGAATAGGAGGAAGGCCCTAAAGGATGCAATTCGTAGGACCAAGCGGCAGTGTTTTCTTAATATCTGTGATGAGGTGGATGATAATCCTTGAGGTCTCGCATATAAGTTGGTCACCAAAAAACTTAAATGCCTGACCCCGTTGCAACCGAGTGAGGGGCCAATCCTGGAGGAAATTGTAGACCATCTCTTTCCCCAGTAGGACGCACCACCTTGGGAGCACAACCCTCCAATTGGGACATTAAATTTTCCCCGGTTACAATAGCTGAGATTGAGGACGTTGTCTCTAGGTTTAGAGACAAGAAGGCACCTGGACTCGACTGCATTCCAAATATAGTATTAAAGGAGGCTGTCAGGCTTTGTCCCGAGCAGTTCTTAAGAATGGTGAATACATGCTTAGGTAGGGGAATTTTTCCAACAAGATGGAAGAGGCAGAAGTTGGTATTAATACCAAAAGCCAATAAACCCCTAAATGATCCCTCATCTTATCGGCCACTGTGTATGATAGATACATGTGGGAAGTTGCTAGAGGGTGTGATCTGCCGAGGACTTGGGAATTGCGTTGAAGACAGAAATGGTCTATCAGACAACCAATTTGGCTTCAGGAGGGCGAGGTCAACAATGGATGCTATAAACGTGGTAGTAGAAACTGCTGCACGGACTATCTATGGCAGGAGTTGGAGGAATGGCACAAAGGAGTACTGTGTAGTTGTGACGCTGGATGTGAAGAACGCGTTCAACACAGCGAGCTGGGTGCATATTGTTGATGCTCTAACTCGATTGGACATCCCAGAATATCTGATAGGGATAGTGCAGGATAATTTCCGGTATAGGGCATTGATCTATAGTACAGATGCGGGTATAAGGAAACGTAGGATTTGTGGTGGTGTTCCCCAAGGATCGATACTTGGACCATTGTTGTGGAACGTAATGTATGATGGAGTACTAAGGTTGAGGTTACCTGAGAGAGTACAGATTGTGGGATTCGCAGACGATATAGCGCTGGTGTGTGAAGCTAAGAAATTGCTGGAGGCAGAAACCATTGCAAATGCCAGCGTACAATTAGTAAAGTCCTGGATCACTGCAATAGGGTTGACTCTAGCTGATTATAAAACCGAAGCGGTTTTGATTAGTAGTCGTAAGGCTAGGGAAACTATTACCCTCAATGTTGGCACCTGTTCCATAGAATCAAAGGCATTTCTGAAATATCTGGGTGTGATGATTGACACACGGCTATCTTTTCGCGAGCACTTGCGATATATAGCATCCAAAGCATCAGGGACCTGTTTGGCGCTATTTTGGATCATGCCAAACACGAGAGGGCCAAAGTATCTTCAGAGGAAACTGCTCGCTGGAGTAGTAAGGAGCATTATCCTGCACCCGGTATGGTCAGACTCACTTGGATATTCCACATATGTGGGGCTGGTATCCCCTGTGTATAGGCTAGCAGCTTTAAGAGTATGTAGTGCATTTCGGACAGTGTCGGACGAGGCGGCTTTTATCGTTGCTGATAACTCTGACTTATGTATGCAAAAATGGCAAGAACGGTGGTCAACCACTGAAAAGGGAAGATGGACTTATACATTAATACCCGACATCAGATTATGGCTGACTAGGAAACATGGTGATCTGAACTATTACCTAACACAGTTCTTGTCTGGACATGGTTGCTTTAGGTCATATTTATTTAGTTTTAAGCACGACGACTCTCCATTCTGTTCACATTGTGGTGGGAATGTGGTTGAGGATGCTGAGCATGTCGTCTTTGTCTGCTCACGATTCAGCAACTGGAGGTCGTATTTAGAGGAAGGTTTGGGGCGTACGATCAGCCCGGAAAATTTTATTCCGACCATGCTGGAATCCTTATTGAATTGGACCAGCGTGTGTAGTTTTGTACAGCTTGTTCTAATAGAACTTCGCAGATTAGCACAGATTCGTAGGAGAGTTAGTACGTCTTAGGATTTGTTAGCAACTGACGATTAAATATGCGCATCAGTTCCGAACCTCCTTACCTAGGAACTAAGGAGGACGTAGGAATAATACTGATAATACTACCCACCCTGATGAAATGCCAAAGCTGTCCCAGGGTGGTGCTAGTGAAGTTGTCGTGGGGCCACTATTGATAGTTGCTATCATTACGTCCATAAAAATATATATATATATATATATATATATATATATATATATATATATATGTATATATATATATATACAATGTTGTGAAAAATTCAACTGAGTACAATTCACAATAGCGCTACTTTCCAGGGTTGGGAAAAGATCCGGAAAGGGGCTACCGGTTTATTGGTGGAATGATGATATTGCCGGCTTGAGGGCGGAGCGTATACGTGCCAGAAGGCAGTATACAAGAACTCGAGGTAGGTTAGAGAATAGCGTATACCAACAGAATTACAGGAATAGGAGGAAGGCCCTAAAGGATGCAATTCGTAGGAGCAAGCGGCAGTGTTTTCTTAATATCTGTGATGAGGTGGATGATAATCCTTGAGGTCTCGCATATAAGTTGGTCACCAAAAAACTTAAATGCCTGACCCCGTTGCAACCGAGTGAGGGGCCAATCCTGGTGGAAATTGTAGACCATCTCTTTCCCCAGTAGGACGCACCACCTTGGGAGCACAACCCTCCAATTGGGACATTAAATTTTCCCCCGGTTCCAATAGCTGAGATTGAGGACGTTGTCTCTAGGTTTAGAGACAAGAAGGCACCTGGACTCGACTGCATTCCAAATATAGTATTAAAGGAGACTGTCAGGCTTTGTCCCGAGCAGTTCTTAAGAATGGTGAATACATGCGCTTAGGTAGGGGAATTTTTCCAACAAGATGGAAGAGGCAGAAGTTGGTATTAATACCAAAAGCCAATAAACCCCTAGATGATCCCTCATCTTATCGGCCACTGTGTATGATAGATACATGTGGGAAGTTGCTAGAGGGTGTGATCTGCCGAGGACTTGGGAATTGCGTTGAAGACAGAAATGGTCTATCAGACAACCAATTTGGCTTCAGGAGGGCGAGGTCAACAGTGGATGCTATAAACGTGGTAGTAGAAACTGCTGCACGGACTATCTATGGCAAGAGTTGGAGGAATGGCACAAAGGAGTACTGTGTAGTTGTGACGCTGGATGTGAAGAACGCGTTCAACACAGCGAGCTGGGTGCATATTGTTGATGCTCTAACTCGATTGGATATCCCAGAATATCTGATAGGGATAGTGCAGGATTATTTCCGGTATAGAGAATTGATCTATAGTACAGATGCGGGTATAAGGAAACGTAGGATTAGTGGTGGTGTTCCCCAAGGATCGATACTTGGACCATTGTTGTGGAACGTAATGTATGATGGAGTACTAAGGTTGAGGTTACCTGAGAGAGTACAGATTGTGGGATTCGCAGACGATATAGCGCTGGTGTGTGAAGCTAAGAAATTGCTGGAGGCAGAAACCATTGCAAATGCCAGCGTACAATTAGTAAAGTCCTGGATCACTGCAATGGGATTGACTCTAGCTGATTATAAAACCGAAGCGGTTTTGATTAGTAGTCGTAAGGCTAGGGAAACTATTACCCTCAATGTTGGCACCTGTTCCATAGAATCAAAGGCATTTCTGAAATATCTGGGTGTGATGATTGACACACGGCTATCTTTTCGCGAGCACCTGCGATATATAGCATTCAAAGCATCAGGGACCTGTTTGGCGCTATCTCGGATCATGCCAAACACGAGAGGGCCAAAGTATCTTCAGAGGAAACTGCTCGCTGGAGTAGTAAGGAGCATTATCCTACACCCGGTATGGTCAGACTCACTTAGATATTCCACATATGTGGGGCTGGTATCCCCTGTGTATAGGCTAGCAGCTTTAAGAGTATGTAGTGCATTTCGGACAGTGTCGGACGAGGCGGCTTTTACCGTTGCTGATAACTCTGACTTATGTATGCAAAAATGGCAAGAACGGTGGTCAACCACTGAAAAGGGAAGATGGACTTATACATTAATACCCGACATCAGATTATGGCTGACTAGGAAACATGGTGATCTGAACTATTACCTAACACAGTTCTTGTCTGGACATGGTTGCTTTAGGTCATATTTATTTAGTTTTAAGCACGACGACTCTCCATTCTGTTCACATTGTGGTGGGAATGTGGTTGAGGATGCTGAGCATGTCGTCTTTGTCTGCTCACGATTCAGCAACTGGAGGTCGTATTTAGAGGAAGGTTTGGGGCGTACGATCAGCCCGGAGAATTTTATTCCGACCATGCTGGAATCCTTATTGAATTGGACCAGCGTGTGTAGTTTTGTACAGCTTGTTCTAATAGAACTTCGCAGATTAGCACAGATTCGTAGGAGAGTTAGTACGTCTTAGGATTTGTTAGCAACTGACGATTAAATATGCGCATCAGTTCCGAACCTCCTTACCTAGGAACTAAGGAGGACGTAGGAATAATACTGATAATACTACCCACCCTGATGAAATGCCAAAGCTGTCCCAGGGTGGTGCTAGTGAAGTTGTCGTGGGGCCACTATTGATAGTTGCTATCATTACGTCCATAAAAAAAAATATATATATATATATATATATACAATGTTGTGAAAAATTCAACTGAGTACAATTCACAATAGCGCTACTTTTATCGAATGTGTGCCATAATATCAAATTAAAATTCGTTCGATCACTCAATCCGACCACTATGGAAAGTTGCTCATAATAGACACCTAAATTTTATACTTCCACTCAGGCATATCTCCTTATAGCAGTGCATTCTTATATTACCGTACAGAAGCAGGAAAAGAACTTTTTCCAGATGATGAAAAGATAATAAAAACAAGTAAAAGTGCTATATTCGGCTGTACCGAATCTTAAATACCCTTCACAGATGTAATTCTTCCTTCTTGCTAAAACAGAAAGTAGGTTAAATTAAAAGATGTAACATAGTTTTACTTGACAAACAATTTAAATTTTTAAACTTTTTGGTCACTTTTATGTACCATAAAATATATTATTTGTTCAACCCTGGAGTCGAAATTTTGCTTTTTTAAGATTGTAATACCAATTTTGTGCTTCCTGAATTATAAAATAGTTTTAATTAGTAAAAACAACAACGTCAATTGCCTATTTGGGTACTTTTATATATTTCAATTTCCCAACCCTGGAAACGAAATTTAAATTTGTTATACCAATGCAACTCTTAATGAGGCATGAAATAGTTTTATTTAAGAAAAACTTAATATATGTAACCATTTTGGTAACTTTCTTGTACTACACTATATTGCTTGTACCAAAAAAACTTTAAACTTACTTCCCAACCCTGGAAGTGAAATTTTAATTTTTTTTTTGTTTTTTTTTACCAATGCAACTCTTCATGAAGTTTAAAGTAGTGTTATATAAGAAAAATTTACAATTTTGAACCATTTTGGTCACCTTCATGAACCATAAAATATTGCACTTGTCCAACCCTGGATTCGAAATTTTGTTTTTTTTTGGAAATTTTTGATACCAATTTTGTTCCTCCTAAAATATAAAATAGTTTTAGTTGACAAAAAATAAACAACGTCAATTGCCTTTATATATAAAAAAAATTTCAATTTGCCAACCCTGGAAGCGAAATATTAATTTTTAAAATTTTTTTTATCAATGCAAATCTTCATGAGGTATAAGGTAGTTTTGTTTAAGAAAAACTTAAATTTTGTAACCAGTTTGGTTATTACATGTACTATAAAATATTGCATGTACCAAAAAAAAAATCATTTTCCCAACCCTGGAAACGAAATTTTAATTTTTTGTTTTTTGTATCAGTGCAAAGCTTCTTGAGGTGTAAAGTAGTTTTATTTAAGAAAAATTTAAAGTTTTTGACCAGTTTGGTCACTTTTATGTACCATAAAATATTGGACTTGTCCAACTCTGTATTCGAAATTTTGATTCTTTTTTGAATTTTTGATACCAATTTTGTTTTTCCTGAATTACATGACAGTTTAAGTTAGCAAAAAAAACCAACATCAATTGCCTGTTTGATTACTTTAACGTATAAAAAAAATACAATTTCCCACCCCTGGAAGCAAAATTTGAATTTAAAAATTTTTTTTTTTTGCCAATGCCAATATTCAAGAGGTTTTGTTAAAGAGAAACCTAAAATTTTTATAATTTTAGTTACTACATTGTACTACAAAATACGGAATGGGCCGAAAAAAAATTTTTCCCATCCCTGGAAACAATTTTTTATCTTTTTAGTTTTTAATAGACCATTGAGGCTTCCCACAGCACGAAATAGGTTTAATTTACAAATATTAAAAAAGTAATTGATTTTCGGTATAAATTTTGTGTTGAGAAATAGGTGTAAGCTTCCCAGCTCTGGAACCATACTTCGAATCTTCAATATCACTCTATTTTAGTTCATTTCCAATCCAACGGTCCCAGAACGAAGTCTCTGGCTCTTCTGGGGGCTTGGGAAAACCGTTTTCACGTACAGACAGACGGACATCGCTCAATCGTCATCGCTATTCATAGGGATCCAGATTATATATACTTTATGAATATATATACTATATTGATATCGAAGAAAATACACACGGAATGACAAACCTATATATACCCTTTCACTTTTTTGTGGAAGGTATAAAAACTCTCGATAGTAACGCAAAATTTTTTTAACAGAATTATACAAAACAGTTTTCTTACTGTTCAATTTTCAAATTTAAAAAAAAATAAATATGAATCAAATGGCAAAATGGAAGATTTTATATGTGTAGAAAAATCCAGGAAAAATACTGAGAAATTATATATTGCGTAATATATAATCGACTGCTTTCGATTTCGATATTTACGATGAACGAAAGAATTATTTTCAAGTCTAGTTATATAAAAACTGAAAAAACAGCTAAATCATTTTTCTAAAAAATTACTTCGTAATTTCTTCTTAAACCATTGAAATAACTTGTGAAATGATCTCACAGTTTATCTTTCAATTAGTACATAATATTTTATATGCATTTCATATTTGCGAATTCTTTTTATATACCCTCAAAAAAGAATATGGAGGGTATATTCACTTAATCATTCCGTTTGTAACGTAGCAAAATATCCATCTGAGACCCCATAAAGTATATATATTCTTAATCAGTGATAAAATCTAAGACAAACTGAGCATGTCCGTCCGTCGGTGGAAATCGCGATTCAGTACAAACGAAAAAAGCTAGACTCTTGAAATTTTGTATAAACATATCTTGAAGCATAACAGAGGTTAAGTTCGTAGATGGGCATTTCGGGCAAGAGGGGAAAAAGTTCCCCTAAGAAGATTTAAACCAACCTCTAAATAACAACATAATTTTTAAAGTTTTTTTGTAATTTTGTTAACCAAATGATTTATTTTTATACTAAAGAAGGTCCAATGCGTTAAACTTGGAGCCATAAAATAAAAAATAAAAATGGGCGTTATTATATGCAAAAATAGTGTAAAAATTTAACAAATTGTTTTACTTAAACCTAGGTTACTTAAAAAGAAAATTGTTAAGCTTTAATGATGAAGCTGAGACGTAACCAATTACTACTCTGCCCTACCCCCTCCTCCCCCTTTGCTCCCTAAATGACCCAATACAAAAATTTTTTAAATTTTATTTTTTATATAACTATCCCAAACATTCATATTTAGAGTTTTATGAACAATTTGAAATGTCTCCCCCACAGCGCTTGCCAGACCGACCCCGCCAAAATACAGTTTTAATACCCTCCAAAGCGAATTGGACCCCATAAAATATATATATTCTTGATCAGTGATGCAGTCTAAGACGGTCTAGCAATGCCCATACGTTCGTCTGTGGAAAACATGATATTGTCTATAATAATATTTTTAAGCTTTAATGACGAAGCTGAGACGTAACCTGGTACTTCTTTGCCCTAACCCCTCCTCCCCCTTTGCCACCTAAATGACCCTATAAAATTTTTTTTTTTAAATTTTGTATATAATTATCCCAAACATTTATTTTTAGAGTTTTATGACAAAGGTGAAGTGTATCCAAGGGCGGAGCCTTCAGCTCAGGGTGTGGGGGGGTCATTTAGTTGAAATTCAGTCGATACACACAGAAAAAAAGGGAATGTTAAACTAGCATCACAAAATGTTAATTTAAAATCATGGTAAAATTTTACAAACCTGATACCTAATATAAAATTATCATTAATACGAATAGATTTTAATCGTTATAGTGTTAATATTACCTTAAAACACATTACAGTCCGGACACGCGATTTTACGGACACATATATAATCCGGACACTGCTACAAACCGGACAGTACCACATTTTTTACTCTATTATACAGATAGTAATTTTTTTTTAACTTTATTTTTTTCATTCATGTAGTATTCGTCTACGCGTGGAATTTTTGCAATTTTGCTTTAGTTGGTTGAGTGTTTTTGTTGACATAGGTTCGCAAAACTTATTAAAGTTTAAGCTATACATATTTTTAAAAATTTCTTTATATAACTGGACATTGTAAAACAATCACCGCTATTGTGTTTGGCGTTTAACGACTGAAAATTTGACAAATTGTAATAGCTTAAAGACAAAAAGCTAAATCTTCTTTAATCTATTACAAAATGTCGAATCTGAAGGCGAAAAACGCCAAACATAATAAAGGTGAATGAGTAGTAATAGCAAGAGATCACATAGAAGTTTAAGAATAAAAAAGAAGTGTGAACTATTGGATGAATTAGTCACAGGCAAATCAGTAAGATGTGTTGCAGACAAATTTGGCGAAAAAAAAAATCGACCGTGTTCGATATTAAAAAAAATAGTGCTGCTTTAAGAGAATTTATGTCTAACATATATATGAATTTTCGTTTCATAATAATAAAAAACTTGATAAATAAATATAAAATTGATTTAGTTTTGTTCCTTGCAAACTAACATCTGTAATTCGGATAGTCCAGTAATACGGACATTCTCAAGATTTATAGTGTCCGGAATATCGAGATAGTACTGTACTTAATGCAAAAATAATGTACTTTTTGCGGTTTTGTATTTAAAAACACTTGACTAAGCTACTAATATCACAAAAATTCGATTAAAAAATGTTTAGCTTTACAGTCGACTCCGCTTTACTGGAAATAATCAAAACGACATTTTTTCACTTATCCGATTTTTCTCTAAAACGTAGTTCGGATTACTGCAATTTGTTACAGTTAAGCGTACTGCTCAAAATCATTAAAACAATATTTTTTACATCAAATCTGTATATATTTTTTACGTCTATTTAACGTAAAAATTTTGTTTAAAAAAAATTATTCCTAGAATTATTCATTTTGTTGTTGAAATTTTTCACGAATTCCTCGAAAATGTCTAGCCGCTTGCATTGACAATATAATGGAAAAGAAAGAAAAACTAGTAAAAGTGCTATATTCGGATGTGCCGAATCTTAAATACCCTTCACAGATGTAATTCTTCTTTCTTGCCAAAACTGAAAGTAGGTTTAATTAAAAAATCAAAATGATGTTATCGGTTACTTTTATATTTAAGAAAACGTTTAAATTTTTCGGCTAGGAAGCTAAATGTTTGGCTTTTCTTTTTTAATACCAAATTTACTTCTTTCTGATATATAAAGTAGGTATAATTCATCATAAAAATCAAAAATAACATATAATATGTCTGCTTTTATGAATCAAAAAATGTCGATTTTCCAACCCTGGAACCGAATTTTTAATATTTTAATACTAATATAGTTTTTTCTGATATATAAAATAGGTTTAATTCACTAAAAACACAAAATTTGGAATTTATGGATGTACTTTTAAGTACCAAAACTATTTCGATTTTCCAACCCTGGAACCGAATTTTTAGTTTTTAAAATTTTTAATACCAATTTAATTCTTAGCGAAGTATAAAATAGGTTTAAGTCACTGAAAAAAACCAAAATTTTGAACTTATATGGTTACTTTTATGTACCAAAAAATTTCGATTTTCCAACCCTGGAACCGGATTTATAATTTTTTGATTCTAGTTTAATTTTTTCTGAAATATCTAATAGGTTTAATGCACTAAAAGCACAATATTTAGAATTTATGTATGTACTATTATATACGAAAAATATTTCGATTTTCCAACTCAGGAAGCGAATTTTTAATTTTTTACCTATGCAATTCTTAGTGAGGTGTAACATAGTTTTACTTGACAAAAAAATTAAAATTTTTAAACTTATTGGTCACTTTCATATACCATAAAATATTTCATTTGTCCAACTCTGGAGTCGAAATTTTGATTTTTTAAGATTTTAATACCAATTTTGTTCTTCCTGAATTATAAAATAGTTTTAATTAGCAAAAACAACAACGTCAATTGCCTATTTGGTTACTTTTATATATTTCAAATTCCCAACCCTGGAAACGAAATTTAATTTTTTTACCAATGCAACTCTTAATGATGCATGAAATAGTTTTATTTAAGAAAAACTTAAGATTTGTAACCAATTAGGTCATTTTTATGTACCACAAAATATTGCAGTTATCCAACTCTGGAATCTAAATTTTGTTTTTTTTTCAATTCTTGATACAAATTTTGTTTTTCCTGAAGTAAAAAATAGTTTCAATTAGTAAAAAAACAACGTCAATTGCTCTTTTGGTTACTTATATGTAAAAAGAAAAAAATTTCAATTTATCAACCCTGGAAGTGAAATTCAAATTTTTTAATATTTTCATTATCAATGCAAATCTTCATGAGGTATAAAGTAGTTTTGTTTAAGAAAAACTCGAATTTTGCAACCATTTTGGTTATTACATGTACTACAAAATATTGCATGTACCAAAAAAAAATTAAATTTTCCAACCCTGAAAACGAAATTTTAGTTTTTTTTTTGTTTTTTTTTATCAGTGCAACGCTACTTGAGGTATAAAGTAGTTTTATTTAAGAAAAATTTTAGATTTTTTACCATTTTGGTAACTTTCATGTACCATAAAATATTGCACTTGTCCATCCCTGGATTCGAAATTTTATTTTTTATTTTTGAATTTTTTATACCAATTTTGTTCTTCCTAAATTATAAGACAGTTTTAGTTAGCAAAAACAAAAAAAAAAACAACATCAGTTGCCTGTTTGATTACTTTCATGTATAAAAAAAATTCATTTTCCCACCCCTGGAAGCAAAATTTGAATGAAAAAAAAATTTTTTTTGGGCAAAGCAAATCTTCATGACGTATAAAGTGGTTTTGCTAAAGAAAAACTTGAAATTTTTAACAATTTTAGTTACTACATGTACTACAAACTGCGGAATAGGCCGAAAAAAATTTTTAATTTCCCATTCCTGGAAAAAAATTATTATTTTTTTTTGTTTTTAATAGACCATTGAGGCTCCCCAAAGCACGAAAAAGGTTTTATTTACAAACATTAGAAAAAATAATTGATTTTTGGTATAAATTTTGCATCGAGAAATAGGTGTAAGCTTCCCAGCTCTGGAACCATTCTTCAAATCTCAAGCAAAAGCCTTGAAAATTCACTATACGATGCAACATTTTCTTGTCTGTTGAGCTGCATACTTAAATTTTTATATATCTCAATTTTAAGTTTTAGCCTAATGTCCGGCAAGAATGGCCAAATACCCCTATGTGCGTCGGTACATAGATAAAAAATTAGCATCTGATAACAATTTTTCAATTTCAGTGTATTGTCAGCACATTGCCAAGACTTACAGTATTACTAGATCTGAGAATCGGCTGTACTTTATAAATACTGACTAAACATTTTTTTAAATTCAATATATTAAACATAGTATGTATATGATATAAACTGCCATTTTTGCTCGTCATTTTTGTAACTTAATCGAAATAAAAACAATAATAATCAGAAATAAAAATATACAGAAAGTCGCATTGCATTAATGACAAAGTGTTTCGAATTTGTCAGCGTCAACTTCATGAGCAAAACTGACTGAATGCGATTTTTAAAATATACTTTCATTTTAAAAATCGCATTCGCCAAGACTAAACAGTTACATAAATTTTAAGATTCTAAATAAAAATGAAATAATGGAAAACGGCTCAACTAAAGGCTATCCCTGCAACTTCTTACTAATTTTAACCGTTGCAAAACGCTTTCACATTAACTATAACTTTTAAATGGATCAGCAGATTCCCATGTTATAAGCTGTGATTGAATTACTTTAAAATAATCGAGAATACTAATTGTTTTGAAAAATTAATTTTTTTCGTTTACGATGTTTCACGAACACGTCAACTGATTTTGACCCATTTGTGGCGATCGACGTGGTATTTATGTGGCAAAAGCTGATTACTTTTTGGAATAGATCAGTAAATCCGTTTAAAAATTCTTCAAAAAAATTCTTTTGAAAAAAACATTTTTAACTTTCCACTAAGAAAATTGAAAATTTTCAAAAAAGTGCTTACCCCGTTTTAAAAAAATTGAGTTTTCTCCAGATCGCGACGTTTTCAGTTCCTAGGAAGCTTTCCAGACTACTCTTGAGAAGCCGTCATTACACGGAAAAAAATGTCCCACTGAATTTTTGCTATAAAATATAGCTTCCAAACTATTTCAAAATTTGTCAATATTTATGGTTATAATTAACATAATTATTACTAAATCAGAAATATTTATCGTTTTACTTCCTGCAAAGTATAACAATAAATAAATATGTGTTATGGCTTAGATTTTTCGTGACCAATTATATAGTTGGTATAGCTAAATATACTATATTTGAGCACAATAAAATATATCCACTGTGCGAATATTTTGTTAAATACAATGCATACGCAAAAACATATTATGCAGAAAAATGTATCTGAATATAGTGAAAATTGTAGCAAAAATTGTAACAAAACATTACTGCTTTTGCAACTCAATAAGCTGTATTAGTGTGCTCTGTATTCATAAATATTACTTTTGTAGCAAAAATTGTGACACAACATTGCTGCTTTAACATCTGAATAAGCTTTATTAGTGTACTTTGTTATTCATTCTGAATGACACGTGGTCAAAAGCATTTCTTTTATAGAAATTAAAGTAAAGTGCATTTAAAATTAAAGAATAATTTTGAAAAGAAAACAAAAGAAATTAATTATGGATGTGGAAGAAATTTTGAACCAGTGGGGATATCCCCAATTGATAAAAATATTTAAAGGTAAGTTAATTTATACGAAAAAAATAAGCAAATAATGGGAAGCTATGAAATTTCATATAGCAAATTTTGCTATAAATTTTCAGTAAAGTTACTCACATAATTTTTAATTCTAAAAATTGCTATCGGCTAATATTATTTTAAATATATTTGATATATATATATATATATATATATATATATATATATATATATATATTGAGTGTTTTTTATTGAGGTATAGAACTTTAAGTTGGCATCACTTTTTAACTGGCGGCCATTTTGTCAGCTGTCAAGTGATTAATATTTAGTTTGGTTTGCCATTTCATCATGAACAGGTTGACAAAAGAACAACGCCTGCAAATCGTGAAAATTTATTTCGAAAGTAATGGTTCAGTTCGCGAAGTTTACCGCAAAATTTTGTTCAGTGATGAGGCTCATTTTTGGTTGAATGGCTACGTCAACAAGCAAAATTGCCGCCTTTGGAGTGAAGAGAATCCACATGAGACCCTTGAGACGCCATTACATCCACAAAAACTGACTGTTTGGTGTGCTCTATGGGCTGGTGGAGTCATTGGGCCATACTTCTTCCGAAATAATGCTGGAGAGTCTGTTACCGTTAATGGAGACCGGTATAGAGCCATGATAACCGACTATTTTGTTCCCGAATTGGATGGCATGAATGAGAACGAGTGTTGGTTCCAACAAGACGGCGCTACATGCCACACAGCGCACGTCACAATCGATTTATTGAAGGAAACATTCGATGAGCGCATAATTTCGCGGCCACATGCCCGAAATCATATTTAAACATTAATGGCATAAAATTATCCTTCCAATAAAGCCAAATTGATGGACATTTAAACGATTTTCTTGTGTTTTATTTCAATTCGAAGTTCTATACCTCAATAAAAAACACCCTTTATATATATATATATATATATATATATATATGTGTATATATATATATATATATATATATATATATATGTGTATATATATATATATATATATATATATGTATATATAGATATATATATATATATATATATATATGTATATATATATATATATATATATATATATATATATATATATATATACATGTTTTTATAATAATTTGCTAAAACAATCGGTAGCACACAGAAAGGAAGCACTTAAATAATAAAACTAATTATAAAATCGTTCTTAAATTGTGTTTTTTTAAGATTCTGAAATTACTTTAGAGGCTTTTCAAAGTTTGGACTACTATGGAATTGCAGAAATTATAAAAAATCGATCGGATCGAGCCTTGTTTTGGAAACGTTTCAGAGCTGAATATATTGGTCAAGTAAGTTTACAACAAAGGATTTTGGTCTTAGCGTTTTTAAAATAAAAACAAATATTAACATTCAACCGGGTTTTATTTCAAGGAATTGCGCATCTAGAAATAGTGAACCAGCACTTCAAAGTACATAAATACCATCGAAAATTTTGAAAGTGTAAGTATTTTTGTGAAAAAATTTCTACCCTAAAATGGCGTTGGATTTATTAATTTATTCAATCCATATTACGTAATATATATAGTAAATTATTAAGCTAATTCTGCTATAAAATATATAAGTATAATTATGTAGCAACTTCTGCTACATAATATAATATATTTAGTAAAATTATATAGCTACTTCTGCTATATAATATAATAATTTTCTTGTTTGGTAAAATTAAATTCATTCTTTTGTTATATTTATATTTGTTATTTTATATTATATCATCTAGTTAATTTAAATTAAAAAAGAAAATGAAATGTTAGCTATGTTAAAACTATATATCTATGTAAACTAAAACGACAAAAATATAATTAATAAAATTAAATTCTTCTTTTAGTTAAAAATAAGCAATTTTTTATTTTCGATATAATGTTATGGAACAAAAATGGTAAGTAAAGTATAGCTAAACCAGGGTACTAATTTTCCTATAATGCACATAAAATTAGATTTATTTTGTTGCAAAATTGGCAACAAAATTACTGTAAATGGTAAAAATTAAACAGAAAAATCACCAAATACACACTTCTTCTAACTACATCTTGTAGCTAAATAAGCTACAAAATAAAACTATTTTGCGTATTTTAATTTTGAGAATACATGTGAAAAAATAGCGTAGGTAACAACGGCAATGTGATAACCAGCTACACTAATATCGAAAATTTTATGCCAAATAGACTATTATAAGAAATATACTGTATTAGAATTGGCTTCACATATATAAAGAGATACGAAACTTTTATTCAAAATCGCTAAAAATGTATAGATTTAACAAAAAACAGATATGAAATAGTGTAAATTGATTTATATAAATATGTAATATATGTAGCAAAAATAGCTATGAACGATTAAAATAAATGCAAAAACTATATTACCTCTTTTGCAATAATTTGAAGCAATTTTTATTATTTCGCAGATATTTTTATTACAAAATCAGTTTAAAATACTACAAAAGCTAACATAATATTTAACAAATGCTTTTATATTTGCTTGTTATAAAATATATGAAATTTTACCATAAATCGACACTGTCCCAGTTTTAGCTAGAATTATAGCTGTTTCTATATAAAAATTTCAGTAAATTTTAGTATATGTTTTTTCCGTGTATGTCCAATTTTTTGAAAATGTTTCACTTTCTTAGCGAAAATTTAAAAAGTGTAAGTTGCATAATGAAAGTTAAAAAAAAAGTTTATACAAGGGTGGATCTTGTACAAACATAGTGATGTGAAAATCGTACACTAGCTAAAAAGGTTAGTAAAAATTTATATTATATCAACTCAGATACTTAACCGTTAGAGCTTGCCACTTTTTTTATATACAAAACTAACACTTCCTCGTACAAAATTAATATTTTATGCTAAATTTGGCAACTCTTCACTCAGTTTACTCAGAGAGATTTCCAACAAGCAAATGAAATCGGATTTATGAAAGTGAAAGTTTTGTGTTATATTTTATAATAAACTGTGTTATATTTTAAAATGAATATATTAAAATAATTATTAAATAACTTAAAGTGTAAAAAACTTATTAAAACTTGATTTTTAAGGATCATAAACTGTGAACAAAAAACCTAAATTAAAGAGAAAAGAGAACAAAAAGAGCAAGCATGAAATGTGCAGTGGGCAATTGCAAACAAAGTGACAGCAAAAAAACAAGTGAGAAATAAGTGTGTTAAAATGTAATATTGTTGTTAAAATTTTGTTTGTTTCTAAAAAGCTGTGTCATTTTATAGTTTTACAAGAAATGAAGCTCAAAGGAAGTTATGGCTGATATTTTGCAAGCAAAAAAATTTGTTTTGAATGGAGCAAAAAGAAAAATAATTAGCACTTGGGTTCAATATATATATATAAAATCACTATAAACTAACAATTTCAAATAAAAACAAGTGGAAAATAAAATAATTTTTTAAAATTATTTATTATCAAACAAATTTAATTTGAAAAATCGCAATTTGCCCCACTGTCCTGATTTTGCAATAACATAATAGTTCTCCAGCTGAATTTAATTAGCCAATCAGAACACATGTTGAGTGACGTCAGAGTTCCATCATGCGCAGAAAAGTATTTTTATTTCAGCTTGTTGGCGTAATCTTTATTTTATCATTCTTGACTGTAAAGCAGTGTGACGCACCACTACATAAACACATTTACAATGTATTTGATGCAGCGAAACAACATAAGAGGGTTGGACAAGTCTGTACAGCAGTGATGTCAAATACGATTGTGTTGGTGAGATCACTCTTATCTCTTACGAGTACATTCCCAGCGAGAAAAATGTGCGGTTGCGAGGCCTAACTATTGGCCTTTTCTAGGAGTATCCTTTTATATACCAATAATATCTTCTAAATTTATATTGCAGTTTCGTAACAACAAAACATTTCTTAGGTTTGCGGATTTTAATTGATTGCGTTGTTTTGAGCAAATGTATTTCAAAATGGAAAATATAAGTTCGCAAAGGTAGGAAAAAGCGACAAACATTTAAAGGAATTTTTTTTTAATACAGGATATAATGCCCCGTCTAAATTTTTCCAGAACTCTATAATATTTTCCCCATCTGGAGGATTAAATTCGCTTCTAAGTACGATTAGTTCCGACTGGATGCTGAATTCATAAGTTGCAATGTCGCACTTAATAGGATTTTGAAATATGTTAAGTAGTAGTTTTATATCTTCAAAATCTTGAAAACGATCTTGAAAGTTGTAAAAAAGGGTTTCGAAAATTGCCAAGTGCTCAAATTTTTTCAAATATTTCTTCTTGTCATAAATAAGCAAAGCTCAAGGACAGTTGGAAAAATCTTCCATATTTACTTCGCCATTGTTTACATGTGGAAGAAATATGTTTACATCATGTAGAAACATCGCAGTACACACGATTATTAAATAAGTTTTACTTAACCGATATTGTCTAAATGACGGGTACATATTGTTACAAAGCTTAAAAATAGATTCAAATATAACGACAATGTGGCTACATGTACTTGGCAGCACTGCCAACTCATCTCAAGTTGTCAAAATGTTACAACCCTGGTCAACACAATGCAGATAATATTTGAATTAACGGAAATGGAATATTCCGGATACATCGTCGAGAATATACAAGATTATTTGAGGCTGTGCAATAATAAGTGCCAATAACAACAACGAAAAACCTAGCAACATCAATGCTAAGAGATGATAATGTTTTTCTTAATGATCTTGTACGCAAGTATTCGCTGCTAACAAAAGCTAAACATGTACACCAATATACACAGCAACATACACACATAGTACAAGAAGAAACAAAACTACGCAACTCACAGACCACTCATACAAAACATCCGCACGTAGTTACCATAAACAAAACACACAAGACAGCATTGTCATATATACAAACGTATATAGCAATGGTGTTCAAAAATAAAAGTGAAGATGTATTGGTGAGAAATTTTGCCCAGCAAACATAATGTCAAACGCTTAAAATAAGAAAAACAGACAGATTTTTTGCCATATATAAACAACATATTAAGTGAATGTAATTTTAATTTTATGAAAAAAATATCGGGGACCGTAAATAGCAGTTATCGATATCAAAAAATAGAACAGTTATATTGAGAACAAAACAAAAATAAATCTATTTAAACCAGTTTTTTATGTAAGATTAAAACTTGAATGTTATGAAAAGCATCATTTATCATAAAATACTTTTCACATTTCATTCCGTGAACGTGTATGCTTTTATTCAATTTCGAGTTTAATTTTTTTTTTTTTTTCTTGGACCAGCACTCAGGGGATGACCCCTACATATGCGATGCATTGTGCCAGAACTAGGAAAGTTGGTTATGGGAAGGAGGATAGAGGGAGTAGTGTTTGTGGACGTTCGATTTGAACCTCCCCAAGTTAAAACTGACAGGAAAGACCTCTGCTGGAAGTTTGTTCCACATACGAACCGTTCGGCCAAAGAACGAATTCTCTCTGTAATGCGTGGTGCGATTCACTGACAACTCAACCACAAAAGGATGTGCCCTATGTGAAGAGCGGGTAGCTCGCAGAAATAAACGGTTATTCGGCACAAGCTCCCTTATTTCACCAGAACACATTCCGTTGTAGTATCGGTAGAACAGTGAAACACACCCCACGTTGCGTCGATGCTCCAGTGAGTCAATAGAGTTGGCTACCCTACTGTCACCGATGAGCTTCTTCGCTCTCTCTTGTACGCGGTCGAGCAACTTCAAAACAGACTTTGAAGCACCGGCCCATACATGAGAGTTGTATTCCATTTTTGGTCGGATGTAGGTGGTATATATATTGAGGAGATCAGTTGGGGTGAAGTATGTCTTACACCGTCTTAGAAAGCCGAGACACTTGAAAGCTTTTTTTGAAATATGAAAAATGTGATCTGTCCATCGAACGTCACACTGTATTTTCATACCAAGAACATCAAGAGCTTCTGATTCCCCAATACCTATACCATCCATAAACACGGATGGCGCAGAACCTTCGACCAGCCGCCTATGCGTAAGCACGCAGCACTGCGTCTTATGAGGGTTAAAGTTAACCCTGTTCGCGAGGCCCCATTCGGAGATTGACACGAGATCACTTGTGAGTGACTCGTTCATCCTTTGTCTCCTGGCGTCAATCTCCTCCAGGCTTGGCCGGCTGGTGAAAGAGAAAGAATGGATAATGCTGCTATCATCCGCGAAAGAGTAGATAGGGTTTGAAGTTTGACATAGAAGGTCATTTATAAAGATGAGGAAGAGAGTAGGAGATAGAACAGAGCCTTGCGGCACCCCTGAATTTACCTTGAACTCGTTTGATGAGACCCCGTCTATAACAACTCGTATAGTGCGATCTCTGAGGAAGCTCGCCATGAAGCGAGAGAAATCATCACCGACACCAAAAGCAGTCAGTTTTGACAGAAGTGCATCATGCCACACTCTATCAAATGCCTTAGAGATATCTAGAGCCACCACCTTACTCTCGCCGAAACGGTGAATGGAATTGCACCATTTTTCTGTTAACAGAGCGAGCAGGTCTCCTGTAAAGCGAGCTCTGCGAAAACCATACTGCCGGTCGTTAAGTAAAGTGTTGGTCTCCAGATACCTTACCAGGTGGAAGTTGGTCATACTTTCCATGACCTTGGAAATTGCAGAACAGACTGCAATTGGGCGGTAATTTTCGGGGTATTGCGCCTCTCCCTTCTTAGGGATCGGCGTTACATTGGCTAACTTCCAACACATCGGAAATTTACCGGCATGGTACGATGCACTAAATAGCTTAGCCAATGGACGCGCTAGCGTCGAAAAACACTGCTTCAAGACCAGTGCTGGAATGCCATCCGGCCCAGGAGACTTGTTTATGTTGAGATTCGCTAAAACCTTTTTAACTCCACGTGGTCGAAAGAATATTCTTGGCATAGTAACTGATACTCTTTCCACCACGGGCAATTGCTGATTGCTACCTGGCAAGCAAGAATTACCTGCAAACATCTCAGCCAAAAGGTTAGCTTTATCAACAGGTTCAGTGAATATTTGATCATCCCTTAAAAGAGTTGGAATTGATGAACTAGCTTTATCCTTTACTCTTTTAACGAATGACCAGAAGCTTTTACTACCTCTCGTGGCGGTAAGAACTTTAGCACGAAGGCGCTGCTCGTATAAAGCTTTTTCACGCCTTAGCACTCTGGCACACGAAGACCTCGCTTGTTTGCGCAGCGCATCAGTATTTGCGTTTTTGTTATTCCGCCAAGTACTGAATGCTTCCTCTCTGGATCTGATTGCCTCTTTTTAAGATTGGTTAAACCAAGATTTTTGTCTCGGCTTAACCGAAATTTTTTTGGATGGGATGAAGTATTTCATTCCCAGCAAAATTATATTTCCAACCATTTCCGCCATTAAATCGATATTTTTATCTAAGAAACATAGTTTCCAATTGAAAGTACGATAGAATTCGTTGAGCTCTGCCCAACGAGCTTTTTCGTATACGTATTTTAAACGTTTCGTGGCTGTGGGTGAAACGTTTCGAAGTGCCGAGAACGAAAAAGAAGCGGAGATGATACAATGATCCGAATTACCGAGAGGTGCACTGACGTTCACTTCATACTTTTGAGGGTGTGAAGTTAGGAACAAATCAAGCGTATTTAGTTGGTGCCCTTCAACACACGGTATATGTGTTGGTTCATTCACTAGTTGCGCTAGGTGATTATGCGCGGCGAATAACTCAACATATTGGCCCTCTGAAGTTGTGTGGCTCGAATGGCGAAGCCACGATGAGTTGTGGACATTGAAATCACCAGCAATAACAATTTCACTGTCCGGACAACTTTCGAGGATTTTTGCTATAGAATCGGAAAGGGAATCGAAGCCCGATAAAGTTTGTTCCCTTCCCGCGTTTGGACTTCTATAAAGGAATCCGAAATGCAAACTATGTGCCCTGATCTTGAATTTAGCCCAAAGGCAGCTAAATTCTGGATCATACAAGCCTAGTGATTGCTGGCTTTGGTACACAACATCATTGCGCATATATAATGCAAGACCGCGATGGAAGTTAAAAAGGGACAGAAGTTGATACCCAGGCACATAAAAATCCTGTGGGTCAGCATCCTCAGATACCTGGGTTTCACTTAAGGCTAAAACATCCGGCCGATAGAGACAAACGTGAGCATAAACTGAGAAGAAGTTCGCTCTCAAGCCTCGTATGTTGCAGAAGTCAATTCTGAATCTACCTGTCATGAAATAAGTCAAGGGAAATCCAAATAGTCGTCTATTTTGTTAATATTGATTCCAACGATGGTGATTACTGCTTTTCAGTGGCTACCGGGTGGTCAGTGCTATACCTTCACCACCAGGCAGCCAAACAGCAACCTCCAAGCCGGAATCAACAATACAAAATTATAATTGTTAGATACGGGAGGGGGAGAGGCACAATCGCAGAAGTGGACATAAAAGCCCTGAGCTGGTCACTTTGTTCCACGGTGCCATCACTGTCACAGATGACCGTCACTGATTAACACACAAAAAAAAAACTGCCGTTTATTTTCTTTCAATTGTGTTTTTGTTGTTTTATTTGTTATTAAATTGTATCGATTCTTTTTTTGTTTTCTTGTTTTAAATTTTAATTCTATTTTTTTTGATTTGGTATTGATGGTTTGTATGTTGTTTTTCTTTATAAAAATTGTTTTATTTTATTAATGTGCATGAAGTTTTTTGTTGATATTGTTTTATATTGATATTGTTTTTTTTTTTTTTTTTTGTTAATTTTTGTGTTCAATTGTAATTGAATCGCTTGTGTTAGCTATGCTTCGTCCAACAAGAAGCAACAACAATGCTTAATAAATTTCTGAAATAAAATGACAACAACCATTCGCATGTGTTCTCATCGCTTGCTCAACGACGACTGAATGAAAATTTTTATAAGAGCATAACAAATGTGTGTAAATTTTTTAAACAATTGTTGTATGGGCTGAACACCACTGGTATATAGCTACATGTTAAGTAAAGCACAACCAACAACAACCATGACCAGATGCTTCGCGAAGTTACCAGACGACGTCATTTTGGTATATAAAGTCGCTGCCAGTGATCAGTGTGACTAGTGTGATTTTAAATCTAGACATGTTAACATCGCTAAGTGTTTAGTAAAGTAGTAAATAAAGTATTGCCGCATTATATTTCTAAAATTAATTGTCTGTGTTTTTAGTTTGATGCAATTAAACGAATCCTTGAAGTATAAGTAAAATGCGTTTTTACGAAAAGGTCTAAAAACGTAACAATTGGTGTCAGAAGTGGAATTGCAAAAATATATACAAGGACATTGCAATTTAAAAAAAAGGACATTAAAAAAAATTAAATAATAATAAAATTATAACAAATACTCATGAAATTTGATGGTCTAAAAGTTGAACAGCTAAAACGGGAGCTTAGTAAGAGGGAATTGCCAACAGCAGGTAACAAGACTGAACTGCAGAAGAGGCTGATAGATGAGTTTAAGAATCGCGGCATAGACATCGGGACATACGAGTTTGAGGACAAAGACGATGTAGAGGTATGTCTTCCTGTTACGACCGGCAGCATGGACATAAATTCCATGTTCGCTGCTATGATGATCCAGATAAAACAGAACTCTCAGCAGATGCATGATGCATCAAAGATCAGCACTGAAAAGCTTGTAGCTAAAATACAGGGAGTGGAAACAAAACTGTTGGAGTCAAATAGAGCCACGAACGAGACTCTGCTAGTGGTTTCCGAGGCCATTAATAGGCTGGCAGATAGAGTCCAGCATATAGAAAGCGGTGGCCTGGAACAGCATGCAAAAGAGTTCGAAGAAAAATTGCATGCTCTAGAGGACAAAATGCATAACCTTGAGTGTAGTGGCGGGCCAGTACGAGCAGTTACGGAGGTTTCTGCACGAATAAAAGCGCCATGCTTTGACAGCAGCGTACCATTGGGCATCTTTAGATTCCAGTTCGAGACGGTTGCTAGTAGAAATGGATGGGATGCTGAAGAAAAGGTCATAGAGTTGATTTTGCCCTTAAAAGGTACAGCCGCAGAGGTACTTGAGACCGTGCCAGTAAGCAGCAAAAACAACTATAATGAAATAATGGCAGCATTGCAGCGCAAGTATGGTGGTGAGCACAATCGCGATTTATAAAGAATGGAACTGCGATGTAAAGTTCAAAAGCCTAAGGAGTCTCTACAAGATTTCGCAATGGAAATCGAGCGTTTAGTGCAGCTCACATATCCAGGCGAGAGTCACCCGTTCCTGGACCACTTTAAAACTGAGGCGTTCGTTAATGGTATTCGCGACTCTGATGTTAAACTTGCTGTGTGCGCAACGCATAAATCCACTTTCGCTGAGACTGTTTCATTTGCTTTGGCTCAAGATAGCATTTTCTGCGGTTTTCAAACCGCAGATATGTAAGGTGCGGAATGTGGAGGCTTTGTCTGAGGAGGATAACAGCCTATTTGCTAGTTTTAAGAAAGCAATGCGACAACTGTTGGTGGAAAGTGCTACCAATGAAAAGCCTAAGTGCTTTAACTGCGGAAAAATCGGTAATTTTCAGTGCAGCTGCAAAGCACCAAGAAAAAGAGGTAGATCTGTTGCGCCACCAAGAAACAACAAATGGGCGAACCAAACAACATCACAAGAGTCCCCGTTAAACTAAAACGAGCTAGCACTAGGGGGCAAGAGCTAGCTCCCACAAACGAGGGCCCCACAATCTTCATATCAGTGATGCAGCAGAAAAGTAGCAACCTTACTGCGTCTGGACACATCAACGGGGAAAAGCACGTACTTACCATAGACACAGGGGCGTCGTAGTCAATAATAAGGCCTGATATAGTGAAGGGGAAATGCCATCGTTTAAGCAATATACAGCTAGGTACAGCTACTGGAGAGTCTGCCACCGTCTATGGTAAGATTAAAGTGAAGGTGACTATAGCCAACATCAACGTGAGGCATGTGTTTTTGTTGCCGATATTGTCGATGAGGTAATTATTAGAGCCGATTTTATGATTAACCAAGGCATTAATCGACACATGGGGCAACAGCTGATGATTTGGCGTAATGTGGAATATGTTGGATATGACAGCAGGCCGCAAGTAAAAAAAGTATTTGCAATACTGCGTTACCGCCGCAGTCTGAAACAGTTATATGGGTGCGTATGATGGGAGATTGAGAGGACAATTTATTGTGGGTTCTAGAACCAGCAGATCTAAAGAGAGAGAGCTTATAACAGCAAACGCTCTAGTAAAAACTAGTAAAGGAGGAATAGTCCCTATAAGAGTACTTAACTTAGCAAACCATGAAAAATTCATCAAAGAAAATTGCGATATTGGCCAGTGTACTCCAGCAGAGGCGATAATAAACTGCGAAAAGAAGATAGAGCCTACCAATTTGTCCGCAAAAGAACGTAAACAATTTGAGGAATACGTAGGGAAATGGGTAGCAGGACTGTCAGCGACAGATAGAAATAAAGCCAAACAGTTGCTAAAAAGCCATGCCAGTATCTTCGCCATGGGAAACCAACGCCATGGTAGAACTGCATTGGTTAAACATGAAATTAACACAGGCGAAGCTAGGCCGATTAAACAGCCACCCAGAAGTGTACTCCTAGCAAAGCGAGATGAAGTTAAAGAGCTTGTGAGAAAAATTGAGCGTGAAGGCGTAATTGAGTCATCTTATGGTCCTTGGAGTTCGCCTGTAGTCTTAGTTAAAAAGAAAGATGGCAGTACTAGATTCTGCGTAGACTACAGGAAGCCCAATGACATAACCAAGAAGGACAGCTATTCGCTCCCCAGAATCGATGACACTTTGGACACGTTAGCTAGATTGCAGAGAAATACAAGGAGAATATTGCCTTCAGCGTCGGTAACGGATTATGGCAGTTCAAAGTTATGCTATTTGGTCTCTGCAATGCTCCGGCCACATTTGCACGCCTAATGGAGAAGGTACTGAAAAACATGTTGGAAAACATGCTTGGTATATCTAGATGACATAATCGTGATGGGGAAAACTTTTGATGAACACCTCAAAAACATGGCAGAAGTTCTCCAACGGATATCATCAGCTGGATTGAAACTCAGCCTGAAAAAGTGTGCATTATTCCAGAAAGAAGTAAAGTATTTCGGGCATCGTGTTACAGCAGACGGAATCTCAACAGATGAAGAAAAAATACAAGCAGTAAGGGACTGGCATCAACCTAAAAATCTTAATGAACTGCGATGCTTTTTGGGCCCTTGTACATACTACAGACGCTTTGTGCCAAATTTTTCCAGTGTAGCTGCAAGCCTGCATGAGCTGACAAAGAAGTCGAGACCATACCATTGGGGAGAGCCACAGGAAAAGGCATTCCAGAAACTTAAAGGATTATTGTGTACGTCACAAGTACTAGCGTATCCCATACCTGGAGAAAAATTTGTGCTGGATACTGATGCGAGCGGCTATGGAATAGGGGGCGTGATATCCCAAGTAGTTAATGGCACTGAAAAAATCATAGGATACTACAGCCGTTTACTCTCAAAACCTGAGAGGAACTACTGTGTGACACGACGTGAGCTTCTGGCAGTATTGGAATGCATTAAACATTACCATAAGTACCTGTATGGTCAACACTTTACATTATATACCGACCATTCTGCACTGAGATGGCTATTGCAGTTTAGAAATCCTGAAGGGCAACTGGCAAGGTAGATTGAGCGCCTGCAGAGCTACGACTTCAGTATTGAGCATAGAAAGGGCACAAAACATAACAATGCGGATGCTCTACAAGAAGACCCTGCTGTTTAGAGTGTAAACATTGCATTAAAACCGAACAAAAGGAAGGCGTTGTTGATGTTCGGCTAATGCACATCGACTCTGATGAAGACTGGTCAGCGGCACAGAGGGACGACAATATACTGGGGAAAATTATAGGAGCCAAAGAGGAGGACAAAAGACCGTCCCGAAATGAAATTTCGGCTGAGAGCCCACTAGCCAAATCTTATTGGGCTCAGTGGAACAGCATCAAGGTAGTAAAAGGGAGCCTATACCGCGTATAGATGTATATTGTTGATGGCAAAACAACTTCAAATTTATTAGTTGTGCCATGCTCCAAGATAAATAAAGTTTTGCAAGAATTGCACAATGGACCTAGTTGCGGTCATCTTGGAGTGACAAAAACACTTGAGAAACTAAAGCAGCGTTTTTATTGGGTTGGATGTCAACAAGCAGTAGCCGACTGGATAGCAAACTGCCCACAGTGCATAGCAGCCAAAGGCCCAGTAAGAAGAAGCCGGGGACAGCTACAGCAATACAACTCAGGAGCACCATTCGAGCGGATCGCAATGGATGTAGCAGGTCTTTTTCCCGTCACTGAAGCAGGAAATCGTTATGTTCTTGTGGCAATGACTATTTCAGTAAATGGCCAGAGGTACATGTTATACCTAACCAAGAAGCAAAGACAGTTGTAAATGCATTCTTCAACAACTGGGTATGTCGCTATGGTGTCCCAATAGAATTACATTCCGACCAAGGAAGGAGTCTGCCATATTCAGGGAAATGTGCGAACTATATGGGATAAAGAAAACTAGAACGACGCCGTTGCATCCACAGTCTGATGGCATGGTAGAGAGGTTCAATCGCACCTTAGAAGAGTACCTTTGAAAAGTGGTAAGCAACCATCAGAGGGATTGGGACGAGCACATTCCCAAATTTTTCATGTCATATAGGTCAGCTGTACACGACTCAACATCGAGAACGCCAGCCAAAATTATCTTCGGGACGGAATTAAAACTGCCTGGTGACTTGGAGTTTGGTGTTAAGCCAGCTGTAGAAGAAGGAGCCACTACGTCGCAAGTGCAGGAAGACTTAAATGAACTGCATGAGTTCGTGCGTAATAGAATCAAGATGGCTAGATATGACCGCGCAGCAAATTCGGAAGGATTTATGGAAGGTCAATTGGTTCTACTTTATAACCACCAACGGAAGAAAGGATTGTCCCCAAAACTACAGACTCACTGGGATGGCCCGTATAAAGTGATTAAGAGAGTGAATGACGTAGTGTACCGGATATAGAAGCACAATAGCCCAAGGTCGAAAATGAAGATAGTAAATCTCGAACGATTGGCGCACTATGGAAGAGGTGATTGTATGCCTATTCGGGTCGAACAGGCTTAAGTGGGCGGCAGTGTTACAAAGTTTAAAAATAGATTTAAATATAACGACAATGTGGCTATATGTACTTGGAATCACTGCCAACTCATCTCAAGTTGTCAAAATGTTACAACCCTGGTCAACACATTTCAGATAATATTTGAATTAACGGAAATGGAATATTCCGGATACATCGACGAGAATATACAAGATTATATGAGGCTGTGCAATAATAAGTGCCAATAACAACAACGAAAAACCTTGCAACATCAATGCTAAGAGATGATGATGTTATTCTTAATGATCTTCTACACACGTATTCGCTGCTAACAAAAGCTAAACATGTACACCAATATACACAGCAACATTAACACAAATATACACAGCAACATACACATAGCACAAGAAGAAACAAAACTACGCAACTCACAGACCACTCATACATACAACCGCACATAGTTACCATAAACAAAACACACAAGACAGCATTGTCATATATAAATTAAACAAAAATTTTATTATTTTTGTTTTTTAAAAAATGTCTTTAGCCCGAAGGTCTGAAGTGTACTTTATTTATTTAGAGTTGAATAATCACTAAACTTTAATTACAATATTTTATTTAATAATAACACAACGCAACAAAATAAAAAAAAATTCATATGCTTTTAAAACCACTATACAATTTTGATGTATCATGACTACCTTTGTACAAAAATGGTAAAATTTATAATTCTATGGATAGATTTTTTTTTTTAATTTTTTTGTAAAATTGCATTTTTTTTAGACGCTTTTTCACATTATTAGTGATAACCCAAAAACGGCTAATCGGATATTATTCAAATATAATCAGAAAAATTAAGATTTACATAGCCTTTAATCCGTCTATATATTTTGCTTTAATCGGATCAACAGTTTCGGAGTTATAATAAAAAATGTAAGAAAAAAATATATTTTTTACGTAAAAATGGCAAAAATTTTTGTTATAAAAAATCATGAAATATAGAAAACGGCAAAAAATGTTCAGATTCATTATTCTATTACAAAGCCACAAATAATAGCAACAAAACGAGATATCGACCATAAAAATCGACTGATTATTTTCGAATTTATTCACAATTAAGTAAATTAAGCAACTTCTTTTGCCATACATTTCTTATGCTTTATAGATGCTTTTAAAACTACTATACAATATCAAAGTACTGCTGAAGTGTTTTGGATGAATAAGAAATGTATGGCAAAAGAAGTTGCTTAATTTACTTAATTGTGAATAAATTCGAAAATAATCAGTCGATTTTTATGGTCGATATCTCGTTTTGTTGCTATTATTTGTGGCTTTGAAATAGAATAATGAATCTGAAAATTTTTTGCCGTTTTCTATTTTTCATGATTTTTTTAAAACAAAAATTTTTGCCATTTTTACGTAAAAAATATATTTTTTTCTTACATTTTTTATTATAACTCCGAAACTGTTGATCCGATTAAAGCAAAAGATATAAACGGATTAAAGGCTAAGTAAATCTTAATTTTTCTGATTATATTTGAATAATATCCGATTAGCCGTTTTTGAGTTATCACTAATAATGTGAAAAAGCGTCTAAAAAAATGCAATTTTACAAAAAAATTTAAAAAAAAAAAATCTACCCATAGAATTTAAAAATTTTACCATTTTTGTACTAAGGTACCCATGATACATCAAATGCATATAGTGGTTATTCGAGCATATTTTTGCTGTTGCCCTGTGTAATTATTGCTATGTTAACAAAATGCAACCTCAACAATGTTCTACATATTTTATTGGGACAGCTAATTAAGCGGAAGTATTGCAACACCAATGGCTTATTTCTTATGTTGCATCGCAAGCGTTTTATTTTGGCGCGTGCAAGTTTATTAACCTAAATGTTGATTTGATGGAACTGAATATATTTATTGTTAACTCCTCCATCCTTAAATTCGATCGTCCTCGATCGACAAAAAATAGGGCAAGTCATGTACTCTTGTGATAGGTATTTCCATTTGATCCTTTGGTACCTGGGGAATATTTGACGACTGTAGTACTATTGTTGTTGAAGGTTTTTTTCGTAAAAATGTTAATGCCAAATATGATAGCATTTCTGTGAACAGAAAGATGATAAATATAGCGATGTTTCTAACCCATGCCTCTTTCCTAATATTGCGTATCTCTTTATTATTACTGAAATGTAATTCCTGTAATGATTCCAAGGATAATAAGTTCACACTTTTTTCTTCTATTGGTGTTTCTTGTAGCATGGCCGGAATAGGCATCATTTGGTTTGCTTCTAGGTTTTGATATATTTTATCATCCACTGCTATTGTTCTGTTATCGAACTTGATTGGGAATGTACCTTTTAACTTATACTTCATTGTATCTGCTGAAATGATTTTATTAACATCATTTAGGAATAGGATTCCGTCTGAAATTTCTTCAATGCGAGGTATGTGATGAACGTTGCTCTTTATGCATGAGGATTGTTGACTAAATAAATGTTTTTTTGTGCAGTTATCTTGGCTTAAATCTAATAAATGGTTTTTGTTACAAATTTTAATTTTATTATAAGCTCTACAATTTCCTTTTATTTCATAAATTTCCTTTTCATTTAAAAGTATTTCTTTAAAATTTACATTAATGATAGTATTATTTTTTATAATTGGTTTTACAACCATGCTTTTAAAAAGAATCGGATTTGTTATAGGAATTTTAATTACATACAAAAGATTTGAATTATCGGTTAATATATTAATCTTTGCTAATTCTAATGCCTCTTCAATATTGTTAAAAGGCATATGTTCCTTTTTTAGTTGATTAATTGCTATATTCGTTTCATTTTTATTTAATAAGAATGAGTTTATTACATTATTTTTGGCCTATTGTATGGCATATTTAATATTTATTATTCCTTCTTTGGCTAATCTTATCTTATTTGATAATATTGCTATATTTTCATTCAAAAAATAGCTATCTTTTCGTATGGAATTCGAAACTTTATTAATTAAATTTGTAATATTTTTGATTTGATTACTGAAATCTGTATTAATTATTACTTGTTTATTATTATTACTGGTTAGCTCATCTGGGGTCTTATAAATATATTCTGCATCGTCGTGATCAGGAGATCCGGCGATAAATTTCCAGATCTTTCCTATAGTATCAATTGATCTGGGCTGTCTATTGGGGATGTAGTCCTTAAGTGTTTCCAATAATTCTATTGTCTGATGTAGTTCATAATGTAACGTTGGATGCAAAGGATTAGTTTCGGGTATATTTGACTCAATGTATTTTTTTGTCTTTTCCAAGAAGTCATTGTATGAATCAATATTTATTTGGTGAATAAATTTCAATGTTCCGTCCTGTATTTTCCCATAGCCATTCCCTATCGTAAGCATGTGCGAATCGGTATAGTTAAGAATTTGAATTTATGCTTGTAGCAGTGGGAAGGATAGTCTGTAAAAGATTATTAATTTTTTAGTTTTTAATGTGGTCTTTGTGTATTATTTTGTCTGAATTCGTCAAAACAGTGCTCCTTTTATTTTCTTTAACTATTTCTTCTTTATACCTGGGGGACAATTTTGAACCTAACCGTTTACTGATTTTTACATATATTTTCTGTCCTGGGGCATAGTCTTTAAATGGTTTTCTTGATTTGTTATGAAATTTTAAATCTTTTTCCTGTTTTTGCACTAATTTCTCTATGTTTTCCTTTCTAGCATTTCCATACTGTTCCGGGTTCGTGCTGACTCGTCTGCCAAAAAATACTTCAATCGGTTTCCTACCCGTGGTGGAGTGAATAGTGTAATTGTATTCATAAACTGATATATCTAATAGCTCATGAAAGCTTCTATGTATTTTATCTGTTTTAAGGCAACGCATTATTTCTGATAAGGTAGAATGGAAGCGTTCTACCTGACCGTTTACAGTACTCTTGTAAGGTGGGGTTCTGAAAATTAGTATATTTAATTGGTCTTCGAGCATGAACTGAATTGAAGCTGAGTTTAGAGCCTTTTCGTTGTCTATGACAACCATTCTAGGTACTCCGAAATTAAATAGTATTCTCCTTAGTGGTTCTTGGATATCTGCGACTGATCTGGAATTGATTGGGATAGCTTGAGCATATTTTGTGAGTTTATCCACTGCAGTTAATATAAAATGTTTTTCGGTGGACCAAATATCTATGTGTAGTATTTCTCCGGCATATTGAGGAACCATGGGGTGTGATATGTTAGATTTATTGGGATGACGATCGTATTTCCCTTCTTTGCAAACTTTACATTGGTCTATTATTTTTATTAGTTTTTCACCCATTTTTGGAAAATAATATGTTTTCGGGAGTTGCATTTTATTTTCTCTTGCATTCCTATGGGCTCTTTTATGGATCTTTAGTGATTCTTCCTCTTGTGTTAAAGGATCTGTCAAATCTTCTACCTTTGTTTGTGTATATCTAACTTTATAATTTGAAAAATTATTTGAATATATTGATTGAATTTGTCCCATAATATTTTCATTTGTGAACAAGCCGTTCACTATACCTGGGTTAAGATATTTCTTCAGGATTGCTATAAGGTCTTCTTCTAAATAATTTGGAGCTGTAATAATATATCTATGAAATGTTGGGAAGGGAAGTTTAAACTGATAATCGCTTGTCTCTCCTATCAGTATAAAAATTTGATTTTTATAAACGTTAATAGGACATTCTACTGATGGAATTAAATTTTCCCCTGAACTTTCATTACTGTGTACTGTAGATGTTAAGGCATTAATATTGGTAATTTTATTACGTGGAGGTCTTGAAAGAGCATCTGCTACAACATTACTTCTGCCAGGCTTATAGTGGAGTTCATAATTATATTCTTCCAGTATAGCTTTCCAGCGTTTCATTTTCGAGTTATTATTGTTATTGCTCATAGCATAAGTAAGCGGTTGATGATCTGTGTATAAATATGATCACTTTAGCACGGCCATATAGGTAGTTTCTAAGTGAATTCAATGACCAAATAATAGCCAACATTTCTCTCTCGTTAGCTGCGTAATTCTCTTCGGTTTTACTAAGAGATCGAGAGATAAAAGTTATTGGTCTATTTTCCTGACTAAGGACGGCTCCTATTGCGTAGTTTGAAGCGTCCGTTGTCAGTTCAAAATTTTTGCTAAAATCTGGGTATTGTCATCTCTTGATGACAATATCTCTTTTAGTTTTTCAAATTCTATTTTCGCAGGTTTGTCTAGATCAATTGTTTTCTTACTAGATTGGTTTCGGGATACTCTTCCCCTCTTAAGAGGTTTGTCAAGGGTTTTGCTATTTTCGCGTAATCCTTGACAAAGCGGCGATAATAACCGGATAGTCCAAGAAAGGATCGAAGATCTTTTAAAGTATTGGGATATGGAAAATTGATGATGGCCTCGACTTTCTTTGGGTTTGTTTGTATACCTTGGCAAGAAACGATAAATCCTAAAAATTCAACCTTATTCTTAAAAAATTCACACTTATCTAGCTGAACTTTCATGTTAGCTTCGTGCAAAGTCCAAAAAACTTGAATTACATAAATTATATGTTGATTCTCATGTTGGCTAAAAATTATTATGTCGTCAATATAAACATAACACCTAACTCCAATATGAGAACGGAGAATATCGTCCAGCGCACGTTGGTATATGGCTGGCGCATTCTTTAGTCCAAATGGTAAACGAGTGAACTCGTATTTCCCATTGTTAATTGAAAACGCTGTTTTTTCTATGTCTTTGGGCTTCAAAGGTATTTGGTAAAACCCACTTTTTAGGTATAAAACCGTAAAATAATTGCTTTTACCCAATTGAGCTATTACGTCATTAATCTCTGGTAAGGGATATTTGTCCGCTATGGTGACTGTGTTAAGTTTACGGTAGTCTATCACCATTGTAGTTAACACACAGATCGGTTTCATAATATTATTATATATAATTAAAAATTTATAGTATTTATACATTTTAGAGTTAGTATGTTTTAATATTTAAAATTTTACTAATTTATAATATTTATTTAATTACACAACATTAAAAGAATTGTAGTTAATACACACACATCGGTTTTCATTATATTATTATTAAAATTTATAATAATTATACATTTTAGATTTAGTATGTTTTAATGTTTAAAATTGTATTAATTTAAACTATTTACACATTTTAGAGTTAGTATTTTTTAATATTTAAAATTTATGATATATGTTGTTAAAAAATTTTGTATATACTAATTGAAAAGAAAAATTTTTGACAAAACTAAATAATTTCCTGAAGAAGCTAACCGATGGTTAGCGAAATAACGATGAATAACAAATATTAATATAAATTAACCTCAAGACTCAAACAAATATATTATTTATTAAAGAAAAAAGGTTAAAAAATTAGACAAAAGAACCATTCTGTACTTTTTTTTTTTTTTTTTTAGGAGTAGGGCCAACACTCAGGAGATGGCCCCTATATATGCAATGCATTGCGCCGGAACTGAAAACGAGAGGATAGTATTGAGGGTACAGATTAGGAAAGATGAGAAGATAGACAGTTTTTTTTTAGCTATTTCAACCTTTTACTTCGCCGGCTAATTTTTGCTACAGGGCAGCGAAGGTGGGTGCTGTTACTCTGCTTTTTTTTAGTACATGATGGTGTCAGTCGCTGCCAATTATGTTCAGTGACCAGTGACTATGCCTTTATCATTGAAACAGGCTGGCAACAACTAACACAACCACGCACTAATGCTGTTTAGAAAAATTCAACACAATATTTCATGACTCAGCGCGGGCTCGAACTCACGACCCTCCGCTTCATAGGCTCGTGTTCTACTACTTCAGCCAACAGCACCCACTTGCGTCGATCTTCTTGGGTACAATCCACACTGGTGAATTATAGGGAGATTTTGATGGCCTAATAATACCATCATCTAGTAAAGTTTTCACCTGGGACTCAATTTCTTTTTTCAAACTCATGGGATAAGGATAAGTTTTCGAATAAATCGGGTCTTCAGTTTTCGTCCGTATTTCTCCTATGATTTTCGTCCGGTGTTGAAAAAAGATTAGCATATGTTTTAACAGCCTTCTTGAGCAAGTCCTTTTGTCGTAGTGTCATATGGCTAGTTCGAATTGACGTCATGTTTATGCTGTCGATTAAAAATTCTTTTAACAAAACTTTCTTTCCGTCTCCTAATTTCACGTAGTTATGTTTAGTGTAAATAATAGCGTCAAGGTCCTTGAGTGTGTCGTTTCCGATGATGCCGTGAAAGGTCTTTAATTGTGGCAATAGAAAAAATTTTATTGGTACGTCTGTTCGATCAAATAGATAAGTATTTATATGAAAGCGAATTTCTACTTTCCCTGCAATCGAGTTTGCATAAAAGGTGTCTTTGTTTGGAATAGGATTTTTTACAAGATCTGGCCGTATGTAATTTTTATTCGAGCCAGTGTCGATTAGAATTTTAATGATTTGTCCATTGTCCATCCTGCATTCGAAATATGGAAGGGTGGACGAATTTAATCTAAAAAATGAATTTCTTCAACGTTATCATGGTTGTAGTCAGTATTGTCATTACTTTCGTTGTCCATATATTCGTACAAAGTCTCTTCGAATGATTCGTCCTCAACTTGAGTCTGCTCTAAATATGTGTCAATGTCATCTGTATCTTGCCTATCTACAGGATTATTCTTCTCAGCTTGTAAATTAAAATTTCTGCTGTGTTTTCGCGCTTCTGGGTGCTGTGGTGGTGGTCGCTTTCCATAAAGACCGTTGTCTGCTGGTCTATTCATGTAGTTAATATTACGAGTCCTAATACTCTGGTCAATGTCCATTGGTTCTGATGGTTTTTGTGCAAGAGGTCTCGGAGGTGGATGGTTGTGATATTTAGGAAAAGCTCCTTGATTTTGGTAATTGTTTCTATATGTTTGCATGGGAAGCTGTCTCTGAAATTGATTATATGGTTTGTTTGGCGGTGGCGGTGGAATGTGTGCCAATTCCGGGTAAAATCTATCATGACCATTTCGTAGTGGGGAAGTTCGAAAATTTTGTTTTGATTTAACGTTTTGGCATAATTTGTTCTAAAATTCTGGTTTTCCAGTTTTAGGCATAAGTGCAAGGCTTTAGGCAAATCGGTTGGCTCTTTCATTGCCAGCAGTCTGGGCAAGTCTCCTTTTTACCCTCTAATGAAGGTATCTAAAGCTTTATCCCTATATGTTTGGGTCAAGAGGTGTAGTGATTATTGTCCTATGTCCATGGCTCTAATTTTGTTGAGTATAAGAGATAGGTGGTTGTATACTTTTTGATAAAATTCCTGAACTGTTTTTGTACCTTGAATCAAAGATGTTAATTGATATTCGAGGGTGCTAATATACTTCTTGTCTGCGTAGTGCAGAGTTAGGCAGCGAGCAATACTTTCCCAGTTCAAGGGGGTATTATATGACTCCAGTATGGCATCCGCATTGCCGACAATTTTATTTCTGATTATACTAAGAATTCCAAAATATTTTGGTGTTCCTTTTAAATGTTTATAAATGTTTAAAATTCGCGAAACAGACTTACGCCAGGAGCTATATTCGGCTGGTTGTCCAGCAAACTCTCTCAAACACCTAACTACATCTGGTACCCTATCTAAATCATTCAACTGAGCTACGTGTTGAGGATCAATTGCCTGATCTTGCTCGATTAGATGGTTCCCACCATTGTCTGCTACATTTCTAGCCTGTTACTGGATAGCTTCACCAACCAATCTTCTTATTTCTCCCTGTATATCTCTCATATTAAATGCAACCTGATTTGGCTGATTTTCCTGCGCATTTATTATAGCTGGTCTGATCAAATTACTTGGATTGGACATTTTCTGTTTCACTTTTCAAATACCCTTTGGAGTACAAAATGGCTAACCTTAACTTGTTAATATTTATTAACTTATTTTATTAGTAATGGTTTATTTTTTTGAAACTAGAGTGTCCCTTAGGAATCGTAGCTTCTTCTTTCATTAAAATTTTAAAATATGTTTTTATGTAATTTTTAGGCTAGTAAATTAATTTATTAATCTGGAGGGTCCCGTAGGAATCGCAGATTTTCATTCAGTTATAAATCTTAGTATAGCACTTGTTTTCTTTTAAATATTCATTTATATTAACTTAACAAAAGGATTTTTATAAAAGGATTTTTTCCTTATTTCTTTTAAAATATTTTTTTTGATTACTATATTTAAGCAATATTTATATATTATTTTTTCTTTTTCAAAATGATTATTTTATTTAAATTTTTATTTTGTAAAAATTTTATCTAATTTCTTTACTAGGAGCAATGTGTATTTTTTTTTCAATATCTAATTAATTTATTTAATATTTGCAATATAAGAATTTACTTAATATTTTTTATGAAAATTAATACATTATTTTCTTTCGTTCACTTTTTAATGATATAAAATTTTCTTATAATAATAATATTAGTTGAATCCTTTTTTTGTGTTTGTAGCAGCGGCTGCTGAATTCCTCAGCTCCTTTTCGTCTGTTCCGGTTTACAGTTACTAAGGGGCCCTTTTGTTTCTGCTACCTGGATATGGATTGAATTTGGGGACCACGCGGATAAGCGACGTGCCATCTTGTAGGACGATTTACACTTTTTTCACTTTCTACCGGTTTAAGGGCTTATTGTTATTTAAAGAATTTGTGTTACCGCGAGGTACCTAATTAAGCGGAAGCCAATTGCTTATTTCTTGTGTTGCATCGCAAGCGTTTTATTTTGGCGCGTGCAAGTTTATTAACCTAAATGTTGATTTGATGGAACTGAATATATTTATTGTTAACTTATACAAACACACGTATATAGCTACATGTTAAGTAAAGCACAACCAACAACAACCATGACCAGATGCTTCGCGAAGTTACCAGACGACGTCATTTTGCTATATAAAGTCGCTGCCAGTGATTAGTGTGATTTTAAATCTAGACGTGTTAACATCGCTAAGTGTTTAGTAGTACAAATACTCGTGTTAATAAAGTAGTAAATAAAGTATTGCCGCATTATATTTCTAAAATTAATTGTCTGTGTTTTTAATTTTATGCAATTAAACGAATCTTTGAAGGATAAGTAAAAAGCGTTTTACGAAAAGGTCTAAAAATGTAACAATATGATATAATGCAGGTGCTCACAGTTAATTTTATGCAGCATACATTTGTGTATGAGAAAAAATTCTGCCCGCGCTAGTTAGAAGTGGAAATATATTTATAAACAAATTTATTTTCAAACTACCGAACTGACAGACTAACTAGCTAACGCATTAACAACCAATATACGTTATCCATTCCTGCTCCTCAATAATTTGTTTGAAGAAACTTTAAGAGTCGAGAGAAACAATTTGCTGTTTACAGTGTACATGTTTCAACAAGAGAATGGGCTGCGCAAGCAGAATTTCTTTCCCTATCGCGCGATTCACATAACCGATAGAGTTGTGCTTTTTAGTTCAGTGAGCTGAGCGCTCATTTTAGTTCATTTAATAGCTCAGTAATAATTATACACCAAGGGTGATTAAAGACGTTGTAACCATATGTATAGAAGATGGCAAAAACGATATAAATAATTTCGTGGAGTTTCAGAGACAAATATAATCCAATATTGCCTTTAATTTATTTAAAATCATTCAATAATGCGACTTTTTGAAGAGGTGGACTATAAACTAAATACATACATATATATATATATATATATATATATATATATGTATATATATATATATATATATATGTATATATATATATATATATATGTATATATATATATATATATATATATGTATATCTATATATATATATATATATATATATATATATATACATATATATATATATATATATATATATATATATATATATATATATACATATATATATATATATGTATATATATATATATATATATATATATATAGGAGCAAGCGGCAGTGTTTTCTTAATATCTGTGATGAGGTGGATGATAATCCTTGGGGTCTCGCATATAAGCTGGTCACCAAAAAACTTAAATGCCTGACCCCGTTGCAACCGAGTGAGGGGCCAATCCTGGAGGAAATTGTAGACCATCTCTTTCCCCAGCAGGACGCACCACCTTGGGAGCACAACCCTCCAATTGGGACATTAAATTTTCCCCCGGTTACAATAGCTGAGATTGAGGACGTTGTCTCTAGGTTTAGAGACAAGAAGGCACCGGGACTCGACTGCATTCCAAATATAGTATTAAAGGAGGCCGTCAGGCTTTGTCCCGAGCAGTTCTTAAGAATGGTGAATACATGCTTAGGTAGGGGAATTTTCCCAACAAGATGGAAGAGGCAGAAGTTGGTATTAATACCAAAAGCCAATAAACCCCTAGATGATCCCTCATCTTATCGGCCACTGTGTATGATAGATACATGTGGGAAGTTGCTAGAGGGTGTGATCTGCCGAAGACTTGGGAATTGCGTTGAAGACAGAAATGGTCTATCAGACAACCAATTTGGCTTCAGGAGGGCGAGGTCAACAGTGGATGCTATAAACGTGGTAGTAGAAACTGCTGCACGGACTATCTATGGCAGGAGTTGGAGGAATGGCACAAAGGAGTACTGTGTAGTTGTGACGCTGGATGTGAAGAACGCGTTCAACACAGCGAGCTGGGTGCATATTGTTGATGCTCTAACTCGATTGGATATCCCAGAATATCTGATAGGGATAGTGCAGGATTATTTCCGGTATAGAGAATTGATCTATAGTACAGATGCGGGTATAAGGAAACGTAGGATTAGTGGTGGTGTTCCCCAAGGATCGATACTTGGACCATTGTTGTGGAACGTAATGTATGATGGAGTACTAAGGTTGAGGTTACCTGAGAGAGTACAGATTGTGGGATTTGCAGACGATATAGCGCTGGTGTGTGAGGCTAAGGAATTGCTGGAGGCAGAAACCATTGCAAATGCCAGCGTACAATTAGTAAAGTCCTGGATCACTGCAATGGGATTGACTCTAGCTGATCATAAAACCGAAGCGGTTTTGATTAGTAGTCGTAAGGCTAAGGAAACTATTACCCTCAATGTTGTCACCTGCTCCATAGAATCAAAGGCATTTCTGAAATATCTGGGTGTGATCATTGACACACGGCTATCTTTCCGCGAGCACTTGCGATATATAGCATCCAAAGCATCAGGGACCTATTTGGCGCTATCTCGGATCATGCCAAACACGAGAGGGCCAAAGTATCTTCAGAGGAAACTGCTCGCTGGAGTAGTAAGGAGCATTATCCTATATGCACACCCGGTATGGTCAGACTCACTTAGATATTCCACATATGTGGGGCTGGTATGCCCTGTGTATAGGCTAGCTGCTTTAAGAGTATGTAGTGCATTTCGGACAGTGTCGGACGAGGCGGCTTTTATCATTGCGGGTATGATCCCTATCGATTTAGAAATCATGAATAGGGATAACTCTGATTTATGTATGCAAAAATGGCAAGAACGGTGGTCAACCACTGAAAAGGGAAGATGGACTTATTCATTAATACCCGACATCAGATTATGGCTGACTAGGAAACATGGTGATCTGAACTATTACATAACACAGTTCTTGTCTGGACATGGTTGCTTTAGGTCATATCTATTTCGTTTTAAGCACGACGACTCTCCGTTCTGTCCACACTGTGGTGGGAATGTGGTTGAGGATGCTGAGCATGTCGTCTTTGTCTGCTCACGATTCAGCAACTGGAGGTCGTATTTAGAGGAAGGTTTGGGGCATACGATCAGCCCGGAGAATATTATTCCGACCATGCAGGAATCCTTATTGAATTGGACCAGAGTGTGTAGTTTTGTACAGCTTGTTCTAATAGAACTTCGCAGATTAGCACAGATGCGTAGGAGAGTTAGTACGTCTTAGGATTCGTTAGCTACTGACGATTAAATATGCGCATCAGTTCCGAACCTCCTTACCTAGAAACTAAGGAGGACGTAGGAATAATACTGATAATACTACCCACCCTGATGAAATGCCAAAGCTGTCCCAGGGTGGTGCTAGTGAAGTTGTCGTGGGGCCACTATTGGTAGTTGCTATCATTACGTCCGTAAAAAAAAATATATATATATATATATATATATATATATATATATATATATATACATATATATATATATATATATATATATATAAATATATATATATATATATATATATATATATATATATATATATATAAATATATATATATATATATATATATATATATATATATATATATATATAATACACGAAGAGGTGGAGGAGCTCTAATTGCTATCTCCTGTCTGTATCCATCTGAAGTTATTGTAACGAATTTTTCTGATATTGAATTTGTAGCTGTTGTTGTTAAATTGAAAAATAAAAATGTCTTCTTCACTTGTTCATATGTTCCACCTGATTCGGATTGTTATATTTACTCTCAACATGCTCAAGCTATTGCATCTGTTTCTCAGCTACTAGATGTTAATGACTCTTTATTTGCTGTTGGGGATTTCAACCTACCATCAATTTCCTGGAAAAAAGCATCAGATACAATGTGTTTAATACCTGTAAAAAATAAAAACTGCCATGATGATTTTTTGAATGACATTTTTGGGTTATCTCTTTATCAAATACAATTTGTTTGTAATGATTTTGGCAACATACTTGATTTGGTATTTGTTAATGATGCTGACGATTGTGCTATTATACGATCGGATCCCGTTACATTGCCAGAGGATCGCTATCATCCCACTATTGAAATTCGATTTTATATTTCATCAAAGGATAAATTGCTGCCGTCAGTAGTTAATAAAGTTTTTTGCTTCAAACGAACAGATTATAACTTATTAATGGACTTGATGAGAAATACTAACTGGAGTGATGTCCTGTCTATGGCTGGCAATAATAAAGAGGATATTGATTCCATGGTTTCCATCTTTTACAACAAAACCTACACATTCGTTGAGTCTTGCGTTCCTAAACAATTTATGAATACTCAAAATGGTCCACCATGGAACTCGAAACTACTGTCACGCCTGAAAAACCTCAAAAACAAAAATTATAAAAAATTCAAACGGTCTGGTTCTAGTGCTGATTATGGAAGGTATTCTGTTTGTCGTTCTGAATATAACCTGCTTAGCCATGCTTTGTATAAAAACTATTTAATTAAGGTGAAAGCTGGTTTTGTACGTAATCCTAAATCTTTTTATTCTTTTGTCAACTCCAAAAGAAAATCTAATGGTTACCCATCCCATGAAATATCATGATCATGAATCTAGTAACGTTGATATTATATGTGATATGTTTGCTGATTTTTTTGCTAGCACGTATTCTGATGCTGATTTTGATGATAAAACTGTTTACCCTTATGCGGTTGCATCGACCCAAAACATTACATTTCCTACACTTAATTGCAGTGAAATTTTAGTCAATTTAAAAAAACTTAAGATATCCTTTAATCATGGTCCAGATGGGGTTCCAAGTTGTGTATTAGTTCGATGTGCTGAATCATTTGTTACACCTCTAACTTTATTGTTCAATGCCTCAATTAAAGGTGGCTATTTTCCTGGTTTTTGGAGAGATTCATATGTTATACCCTTGTACAAATCTGGAAATAAATCAGACATATCTAACTACAGGGGTATTGCTAAATTAAGCACTATACCCAAATTGTTTGAAAAAATAATTGCTGATTATCTTTGTCATCACACGGGATCAGTATTAACACCATGTCAACACGGCTTTAGAAGGGGCTGTTCTACTTCAACAAACGTTCTTCATTTAACAACCTTAGTTAATCAAGCATTTACTCAAAAGAAACAAACAGACGCTATTTACACAGACTTTAGTAAAGCGTTTGATAAAGTCAATCATCAACTTCTTTTAAACAAACTTGATTTAATGGGAGTATCTGGATCTGGTTTGAATTGGTTAACATCTTATCTAATTGGGAGAAAGCAGACAGTTCGATTTAACAGCAGTATATCTAAGTGCATACGTGTCTCATCTGGTGTTCCACAAGGCAGTCATCTTGGGCCACTTTTATTTTCGCTGTTTATCAATGACCTTCCCAACATCATTAACTTTTCCAATGTATTGATGTACGCTGACGACCTAAAAATTTTTTATTCTTTTAATGATGTCACCGATCACGTTTACCTGCAAAGAGATCTCAACAACTTCTTGTTATGGTGTAAACATAATATGATGGAGCTGAATCTAAAAAAGTGCAAATGCATGCGTTTTTCCAGAAATAATATTCTTTCTGTTAATTATTCTCTGGGAAATTATCAGTTAGAGCTAGTTGACTCAATTGTGGATCTGGGAATTTTACTGGACTTTAAATTAAACTTTGTGCCTCATATAACGTGGGCTATGAACAAAGCTAAGGGCACTCTTGCCTTTATTAAACGATGGACTAAAGAATTCTCTGACTCATATATTACTAAGCTGCTGTACATGTCTCTAGTTAGACCCACTTTAGAATATGGATCAATCATATGGGACCCGTATTACAACATTCACATTGACCGTATTGAGTCAGTCCAAAAACAATTCTTGTTGTTTTGTTTACGTGGTCTCCACTGGAATCATTCAACAGGTTTGCCTTCCTACTCCAGTAGATTGTCGCTGATAAAACTACCTTCTCTTAAGAGTCGCCGTTCTATGTTAAACGTATCTTTTATGATTAACCTTATTAATGGTAATATTTGTTGTGAATTTCTGTTAAGATCTGTTAATTTTAGTATTCCTTGTAGTACGATGCGTTATTACAATCCTCTTGTCATTAAATTTTGTAGAGCAAATTATGCTGCTGCTGATCCCTTCACAAGGTTATGTCGCCAGTATAATAATTTGTCTCAATTTGTTGATTTTTCTTTAAATATAAATGTAATGAAGCGTAGTATTATTATTTTTCTTAATAATTAATTTCTTATTTATTCAGTTCATATAAGCATTATTGTCTTAGTCTGTAAGGATTATGTGTATCCATTGACTAATAAACGAAATAATAATAATAATAATAATAATAATAATATATATATATATATATATATATATATATATATATATATATATATATATATATATATAATAAAACTATTCTCATGTACTGGTGTTTTTCAAAACATGGTTTCATCGCACCAGTTTTATTTGTAAAATATTTCTTTACTTAAAGATTGGTTCTGTAGACATGCCACAATAACATATTCAATGAGGTATTTTTATATTTGTCTGGCAGCATATTAAGAAACTGTGGTATCATTACAATTATGACAGATATTATCAAAACCGCTCAGCTCTGAAGCAAAAGCGCTCTGAAACAAAAGAGCTCTGAAACAAAAGCGCTCTGACACAAAAGCGCTCAGTACTGAGCTAAAATCATCTATTGTAGTGAGCGCTCATTTCGCTCAGCTCACTGAAACGTTCAATTGAACTAGCTCATAGCTCAGTGACACAACTCTAATAACCGAGTTCGAATATTTTATAAAAAAACAATTCTTTATTATTTTTTTTTATTTCAAAAAACAAGTTTATTTTATTTTAACAAGACAATCGAGCTTAATGGAGAAACTAAGACTAAACCTTATAATTATTAATTGCTTTTACCATACTTCTTATTTCCTATCTATTGCATTAACATAATTCTGATTGGTTCAATAAATTGCCAACTTGCAATTTATTAATAAAAATTCTTTTTAAATTTTATGGGTGATTTTTTACCTGTAAACAATTCTTTGGACATTTTATTATTTTGTTAAAAATGTTTCTCACGAAAAATGTCTGGAGTTAAATTGGAGCGGAAGTGCAGTATTTATTAAATTATTTTATTTGTCAATAATTCGTGGAATTGTTTAATATTTTTATGTTTTACTTTGGGAACGGAAATGCATTTATTGTTGATTTTGCTGATGCAATAGATATACAGTTCATTTACCAATTGTTTTTAAAAATTCTTCAATTTTGCCTGGTTTTCAATATTTAGTAGGGCTCGCATATATAACTCGCGCGATAGGCAAATAAATGTTTGCGTAGCACTGCTGTAAAGCATTTAATTAGCTTGCATTAGTAGTTGGTGAAATAAAAACATTCCCCCTTATTCTATTTGTTAACGTCACGTCAAGACAATATGAAAGTTAGAACACTTCTATACTCATTTTCTTCAACAATTGTCAATTTCTCACAAATTTTTGGTATATTCAACGACATAGAGAGTAGTAAGAGGCTGTCAGAAGTAGTTAGTTGTTGCACATGGAACAAAAAATTCAGAAAAATGGGACATGAAGAAAAATAATCAAACGGTAAGACGGGTATTATAACTTGTTAACATCAGGTTGATACAGTTCTCGTATCCTTTTTCACAATAAAATGTGTGTAAATAGGAACTGTTATCACATTCAACTAAGCCACCTAATAAGTGGTGACAAACACAATACACATGAGCACTGATGATGAAACTGTTGCGTCTTTCGAAAACAGCTGTTCTGCTCTGCTGTGTAAGTTGAATAACAAAAAGTGATGTTGACTTACCTTTGTGCCTTGGAATATTTATCATGTCTTTCTGAGATTTAAATTAAAATTTTGAACAATTAGCCTGTATAATCTTAATTCAATTTAATATAGCAATATAAAATGTTCGTTAAAATTCTTACTACATAAAAACTTTAATTTTTTGAGATATGACTGTTTTGCAATAAAGCGAAATGTATATGTACCAATTTATTTGCTTATCATTCTGATAATATAATATGTTTCGTATAAAAAGTCCCTGCCTTTCC
>OX637534.1:38702457-38774957 GCA_951800035.1 Linnaemya tessellans | reverse complement strand
TATGTCTAAAATCGAGACAGTTGTAGCACCTCTTCGGTGCTATCTTTTCCCGTATTCGACACACGACCCAGCCGATGCGTATCTTGGACATCTCTAGAAGGCGTCTAGCTAGAGGAGCACTCAGGCCAATCGTGGCAGTTTGTGTTCCCCCATACGCTCTCCTCAGTGATTTAATTGCAGTCAACTGCAGTACCTTAAAATCGTTGGATTTATTAACTATGGCGTCATAGATGTCCTCCTTGGAAGTCACCTCATCTATGTCCCTAATTTCAATCCTAACCTCTTGGGATAGTGCCCGTACTTCGGCAGTCCCACCCAGTACCGCTTCCACCTCCGACCTGAACACACCTATATTCTGGTGAGCGGGTTTAGTGAGCTCCAGTAGCAGCTCACCCTTCCCAGTCTTCCGAATGCCCTTCACATTCTCCCCCAGATTACTAAGTTTAGGGTCCTTCTTCACTTGCCTGAGAATCTCAGCATAGGAAGCGTTCCCACATGTTTTAATAACTAGGGCATCCGAACGTGACCCCTGCTTACTCCTAATCCTATTTCTATTCGCTTCCCTGGGACGGACCTTTATCCACCCAGGTTCCTTAGTGCCTGGGTTCGGCAAAGCAGCACCATTCGCTGCCGCCGATCCCACACAGCTACCTTCACTACTCCTGATAGCATCTACTGCATCCTTCGTCTTCTTCTTAGCCCTATTCCCCTTTGGCCCAAGAGTACTTTCATCTCTTCTACGCTTCGGGGTCGCACCTGCAGGGACAGGGGGAGATGGTCTTACCACAACCCCTGTCTGCGTCTGCTTATTGCAGGGCACCTTGAGCTGACCAGTTCCACTGCTCAGCTCATCTGCCACCTGCATATACAATGCCTGTATTTCTCGAGACATCGATACTATATCCTTGTGGACATTCGATCTTGTCTTGAGAAAGTCTAATAGCTTTGCTATCCTCTCTCCTAGTTTTTCAACCTTGCCTTTTGGTTCCTGACCACCGTCTGTGGTGCCAAAACCTACCCTATGCGGCGTGTTCACCGCCGTAGGGGGCGATCTCGCGATCACCGGCCTCTTCAGAAATGGATTCTCAATTTCGCCATTTAAAGAGCCTTCCGCTTTCGCTTCTAAATTATTTTTATTGATCTTCATTCAATTGGGTCCAAACTCGCAGCCGCTGTCTCCGTTCGTTGTGCAGTCACGTTTAGATCCCATGGGTGTTTTTGCAAGCAGTGAGGTCCATGCGAGGGTTGACGAAGAGACCTTATGGATCAATCCGCCAGAGCCAGATCCGTGCTAACCGGGAATCAACAGCCGAACCTGCACCACCAACTTAATGTTGACGAACTTCAAACGTACTTTGAGACTTGCCAAGTTTTAATAGGACGGAGGCAGTTGTGGCATTAGCCTGAGAGCCATTTCTGTACAAAGTCACTCATACATACTTAAGTCCCAGAATACCACATCTACCAGCCCAGGGTTCTACCATTTCAAATCGTTTTCCCAGGAATGCCATAATTAAGACCGTACTGGACTTGGTCTTAATGCCAGGGACTTCAAAGCCCCATCTCAGTGTGCCAAATAAAGGGCCACACTGAATAACAGGTCTTCTTGGGGCATCTTTGTTCAAGCCCTCCAACCCGTTATAATAACTCAGGGCCGCGGGGTCGTTACTCCCCGTTATCCGTACAAAATATCCTTATGGATTTTATATACGAATATCCTTGCGGATATATATATATATATATATATATATATATATATATATATATAAATATATATATATATTTAGTCCTGAGTTCACCAATTCAAAAAGTCTCATTATTGATTGATTTTAAATATATTAAAGGCAATATTGGATTATATTTGTCTCTGAAACTCCACGAAATTATTCCTATAGTTTTTGCTATCTTTAATAAATATGGTTAGAACGTTTTTAATCACCCTTGCTGTATCATTATAACTGAGGTACTGAGCCACTGAGCTACTGAGCCACCGAGCTACTGAGCCACTGAGCTACTGAGCTATTAAATTAACTAGCTCAGTATACTGAGCTGAGCTTAAATGAGCGCTCAGCCCACTGAGCTAAAAAGCACAACTCTAATGCATGTACATATAGATAAAATTGCTTTCGATATTTGCTTTGTTAGGTATTAACTATTCCATAAATCATAACTTCCTGTCTACATTGTTGCCTATGGTGTTGCCTTTTTTATACCCTTCGCAAAAAAGTGATATCAATATGGGACCCCATAAAGTACATACATATATTCTGAATCCTTATGAAAAGCGATGACCATTGAGCAATTTCCGTCTGTCTGTACGTGAAAGCTCCCAAAAGAGGCAGAGACTTCGTTCTTGTACCGTTGGATTGGAAATGAACTTAAATGGAGTGGTATTGAAATTCAGAAAACTCCGAAATACGGTTCCAGAGCTGGGAAGCTTACACAAATTTTTTGACGCAAAATTAATACCAAACACCAATTATTTTGTTGGTTGTTTGTAAATTAAACCTATTTCATGCTTTGGGAAGCCTCAATGGTCTATTAAAAACTAAAAAAAATAAAAAAAAATTACAGGGATGGGAAATAAAAAGTTATTTTTTGCCAATTCGGTATTTTGTAGTACATGTAGCAACTAAAATAGTTTAAAATTTTAAGTTTTTCTTAAATAAAACCGCTTTATACGTCATCAAGGTTTGGATTGGCCAGAAACATTTTTTTTAAGTTAAAATTTTGCTGGTTGGAAAATGGTTACAAATATTGATTTTTCTTAAAATTTTTCTTCAATAAACCTAATTTATACCTCATTAAGAGTCGCATTGATAAACAAGAAAATAAAGTTCAATCCTTGGACTGGGAAATTGAAAGTTTTTCGTATATAAAACTAATGAAAACTAGCATTGGTAAAAAATAAAACAAAAATTAAAATTTCGCTCCCAGGGATGTGAAATTGAACCATTTTTATACATAAAAGTAATCAAAAAGACAACTATCGTCGGTTTTTTTACTAATTAAAACCATTTTTTAATGCAGGAAAAACAAAATTGGTATCAATTACAAAAACAAAACAGAATTTCAATTCCAGGGTTGGATAACTGCAACATTTTATAGTACATGAAAGTGACCAAAGTGGTTACAAGTTTTTCATTCTAAGAGTTGCATTTGTAAAAAAAAAACAAAAAATATTATAATGTCATTTCCAGGGTTGGGAAGTTTAAATAGTTTTTATGCATAAAAGTAACCAAAAAGGCAATTGACGTTGTTGTTTTTGCTAATTAAAACTATTTTATAATTCAGTAAGAACAAAATTGGTATTAAAATCTTAAAAAATCAAAACTTCGATTCCAGAATTGGACAAATTAAAAATTTTATGGTACATGAAAGTGACCAAAAAGTTTAAAAATTTTAATTTTTTTGTCAAGTAAAACTGCCTTACACTTCACTAAGAATTGCACTATTAAAAAAATAAAAATTCGCTTCCAGAGTTGGAAAATCGAAATATTTGTGGTACATAAAATTACCTACATAAATTTCAAATTTTGTGTTCTTATTGAATTAAACCTATTTTATACTTCAGGAAAAATTAAATTAGTATTAAAAAATTAAAAATTCGGTTCCAGGGTTGAAAAATCGAAATTTTTTGTACATAAAAGTAGCCAAATAAATTCCATGTTTTGTTTTTTTAGTGAATTAAACCTATTTCTACTTCGCTAAGAATTAAATTGGTGTCCAAAATTAGAAATTCGGTTCCAGGGTTGGAAAATTGAAATTTTTGATACATAAAAGTAGCCATATAAATTCCTCATTTTGGATTCTTGTGAATGACATCTTTTTTATACTTCGGGAGGATTTAAATTGGTTTTGAAAATCAAAAAAATTAAAAATCTAATTTCAGGGTTTGAATATCGACATTTTCTGATTCATAAAATTTCATATAATTTGCTATTTTTGATTTTTATGATGAATTATATCTATTTTATATATCAGGAACAAGTAAATTGATATTAAAAACCAGAAAAATCTAAAAGATGATTCTACGGTTTTACAATTAAAACTTTTTGAGGTACATGAAACGGAGTTTTTCTTCTTGTTTGTAAATTAAACATACTTAATATTTTTGAAATACGTTTAGAGGTATTAGAAATAAGAAGAGTCAAACACTTAGCTTAATAGCCAAAAAATTAAACGTTTTCTTAAATATAAAAGTAACTGATAATATAATTTTGTTTTTTTAATTAAACCTACTTCCTGTTTTAGCAAGAAAGAAAGAAAGAAGAATTACATCTGTGAATGGTATTTAAGATTCGGCACAGCCGAATATAGCACTTTTAGTTATTTCAAACTAAAATAATAAAAGTGAACACCATAATTTTTTTCTTTCCAGACAGGCGTAGTAATCAATTCAAACCCACAATTTCCTCGGAACGTGCTTTACAACCAAGATATTGTTAGCAACCATGTCACTTAATTTGGAATTATGAGATATTCCTTCAAATATAAAAATATTTCATAAAATCTTTAAAATAAAAAACTTTTATTCATTTTAGTTTTGGTTTTCAACCATAATTACGATTAAAATCATACAAAATAAATTTATAATAATGTATTATCACACCTGGTTTTATGTGACAGTTGTACTGTTTATACATGGTTTGGATTTCAAAGGAATGCAAGCTGAACAACATCCAGCAACCGCAGATGAAGGTAAGTTTGATTTAACCTACATATATATTGGACAGGTCTTACTAACGTATTGAATACAAATTTCATAAACACTGAATTATTTGCTTCAAATAAGTATTGGCAGAAATTAGTTTTAAGTAATTTTTTACAAGCTCTTTTACTTACATACACATAAAAATACAATAATGAATGTTAATTAAATCATTCAATAACTGTTTTTCTAAATTTATTTGAATTCTTAAGAGCCTTTTTAAACGGAGAGAGATTCCTTTCCTTTCAATGTTTTTTTATTAAATATTTAAAAAAAAACATGCCCTTCATTCAACCACTCCAATAAATGAAACAAAACTAACAATTGAACACTTAATACAAAAGCTGAAAAAATGTGGGATAAATGAAAATAAAAAAAATTATAAATGAAAAAGGAAATATTGGGTTTCAGTAAAGGATTACAGCATGAGTTAAAAAAGCAACTTAAATAAAATAAAAATATACACATGAAATACTGAAAGTGCTTTAGATTCACTGGAACTCTTAAAATATTAAATTATGTATATATATTTATGTTGAATTGTTGACCTGTTGTTTTTAATAATATTATTTTGTCTATTGTTCGGCTAAAGGTCATGTTTTTGATAAAACTAACAAACATTTTACCAACAGGCTGTAGGTTCAAATCTGCAAAACTGCAAATTATTTTTTATTTTATATTTTAATAAATGAACGTGATTACATTCTATTTATTATTTTTGAGAGTGGAATATTAAGAATATTTTTCATAGTCATTAAACCAGCAGAACGGATCAGTACTGATTTCGAGGCCGCTACGCCATCTCATCAGCGTTCTTTGTTCAATTTTTCCAATGTTTCAAGTGGTGCTAGTTAGTAGGAATATCAACTATTTAACCAATGTTTTTAACGAAAATTGAATATGAGAAGTTTGCACATTCATATTTTCAAGTTATTACCTTTTTGGTTAGTACGAAATTCCCCAACCCTGACGATTAATATTCCCAATATTCCATGTATCTCTTTCGCTTTTTCCAGAACCATCGGCTGCTGATATCTAAAGCTTTTTGTTATTTATGTTCAAGGAATTGCATTTTTTTTAGTTAACAATTTGCAATGAACATGTAAACAAGTGCGCGTGCCCTCGCAATGTTTTAGATTAATGTATGAATTTCTATTTTAATAGTGAACCTTTATTTATGTAAATTGTATTACAGGATGTTAATTTTCCCAACAGGCTATAGGTTCAAATCTGCGAAACTGCAAATTATTTTTTATTTTATTTTAATTTTTTATTTTAATAAATGAACGTGATTACATTCTATTTATTATTTTTGAGAGTGGAATATTAAGAATATTTTTCATAGTCATTAAACCATCAGAACGGATCAGTACTGATTTCGAGGCCGCTACGCCATCTCATCAGCGTTCTTTGTTCAATTTTTTCACTGTTTCAAGTGGTGCCAATTAGTAGGAATATCAACTATTTAACCAATGTTTTTAACGAAAATTGAATATGAGAAGTTCCCACATTCATATTTTCAAGTTATTACCTTTTTGGTTAGTACGAAATTCCCCAACCCTGACGATTAATGTTCCCAATTGTTTGGGAATTTTTATTCCAAACAAGTAGTACTACACATCTAATTGTATATTATTCCCACGTAATCTATTATATTATAGCTAATAGCAGAAACCCCTGATCTTACTTTGCAGTTTATAGATTTGCAGAGAAACATATCTCTTTACAGAAGTTGCTCTGCTTACTGATCTGCAGGCATATAATTGCTCTGCTAGCTGTTTACTGCATACATACTCCTACGCTGAATTAAATTTTATTACCCTGCTTTGTAACTAGCAAAATAATGAAACGTTAATCATTATATTTATACATATGTATGTCTTTTTCTTACATTCTTTAAATTCTTAACATTCCTTAAGCTGCACCGTTTTTTTTACAATTACTTAAAAATTTTGTCTTTGCTTTGAAGAAAAACAGTATTGAGTTAAAAGTTACAGAGAACGGTTTAAGAAACTAAAACGCATTTAAGTTAATAAACATATTAGAAAAGAAAACGAAAAAGAGTTTAATTTACAAAAATCTCATACATATAAATGGTGCCGAAACCCGGGATTTAGAACAAAGTTTTCGTACGTTTAAGGATGGACATGAGCAAATTCTATCCATCCTTAAGGAAAAGTCGATCGCTGAAAAAGACGTAGACTATATCACCACCGATGTATTTTATACATGTTACGATATATATGTCTCTTTTAAATCAAATTTGTTAGATCTAACTTATGAACTAGAACCTCCACAGGCATCCTCAGGGAGTTCTGATACTTATGCCATGACCACTCGTACTGAAACATTTATCGGAGGAGCTAGACTCCCAAAAATTAATTTGCCGACTTTTTCTGGTGACTATTTAGAGTGGACTACTTATCGTGATACTTTCCTTTTCCTCGTTCATCAAAGCTCCTGCACTGGGACACCACTTTCCATAGTTAATGAATATCCAACTGCAGAGTCTAATTACGATATGGCATGGGAAGCTCTGGAACGGAGATTCCATAATAAAAGGAAAATTGTCGACCAGATTATTCAGCGTTTATTTTCAATACCACCGGCAGTAGGTAACGTACAATCTGTACAACAGCTACTCGATACAACTCGAAGTTGCTTGTCTCAATTAAAAGCATTAGAAATTGACATCTCAACATGGGATGCAATTTTAGTTTTTATGACATCACAAAAGCTTGATTCAATAACTCGTAAAGATTGGGAACTATCTCTGAAAACTAATACATCCATTCCTTCCATTAAAGAAATGCTAACTTTCCTAGAAACAACCTTTCGTGCTCTTGAGTGTATGCGAAATGAAAATCATTTTCAACAAAATAGAAATATAATTGTTAAACCTCAAGAAAATCGTAGAAAGCCTACAAAACTTATCCGTGCTCATACTGCGGTCACAACAATGTTGGATGAAAACTGCCCTTGCTGCAAAAAACGTCATCCACTATACAAATGTTTTAAGTTTTTGTCACTGTCTTCAAACGAGAAGAAAAATATTATTACCCAACATCGGTTGTGTAGAAACTGCATAGGTCATATGCAAGTCGCTTGTAAATTACCAACCAGATGTCAAAACTGCAACGGAGCACATCACACTGTTGTACATAACGAATTTTATTCCGAAAAAAACCCAAGCGTCTCAAAAACACTTAATTTATCTGAAAACCAAACCTTCTCTCAGCCAGCTTCTACTTCTACACCTACTACATCTAACGTGAGTACTTTTCATTCAAATACATTTCAAATAACTCCATCTCTATTGGCGACAGTGGTAGTAACTTTAAAAACAAATAGTATAGAATACAATGTTAAAGCTTTGGTCGACCAGGGATCACAAGTTTCTTTTATTTCGGAGTATTTGGCACAGCCTTTAAATTTGCCTCACCACAAAACTGCTGTCAATATATGTGGTATTGGTGGAAGTAAAATGGTCACAGTAAAAAGGTCCATGGATCTCAAGCTCTATTCAACATATGACAAGCATTTTGAATTGAAACTCAGCGCTCTAATTGTGCCAACAGTTACAAAATATGCGCCACTTAAACTAAATATAAATTCTATGCCTGATTTATCGCAATATCTTCTCGCCGATACGAAATTTTTTATATCAAAAAAAATTTAGATACTATTAGGAAATGATGTGTACGGCCAGTTGTTACTTCCAAAAATGGAAAAACTTGAAATTGGATTGCTTCTACAAGATACTTATTTCGGTTTTATGATTTCTGACCCTCTTAAATACATTGAAGACGTGCATACAATTACTCCACATTCGTGTTCAGTGGAGAATCAGCTCCGTCTGTTTTGGGAATAGGAGGAAATTCTGGACAAAAATGCGCTTACCGCAGAAGAGCAATTGTGTGAAACATTCTTTAAGAACACGCACACTAGAAATGAAAGTGGACGTTTTACAGTGCACTTACCTTTTAAAAGGCTGCTGCACGGTCAAACACTTCCAAAGTTTTCTCATACTGATTATAACGCCCTCAAACGGTTCAAACAATTAGAAGCTTCTTTTACAAATAAACCGATATTTGCCGAAGAATATAGAAAATTTATGACAGAGTACGAAACCCTTAAGCATATGAAAAATCTTGGTGAATACCCTAAAGCGATACCAAAGGACGCCTACTTTTCCCCCCATCATGGTGTGCTTAGAGAAAGCAGTACGACTACCAAGCTTCGAGTAGTTTTCGATGGTAGAAATAAACTGTCGCCTGAAATCTCCATAAATGAAGAATTGGCAGCTGGAACGCCCTTTCAAAAGGATTTATCAATTGTTATATCACGATGGCGAAGATATAAAATTGCTTTTACTGCTAATATAGAGAAAATGTTCAGACAAATTAATATATGTGAGGAACATCATCCGTTGCAATGTATTTTATGGAGAGATCGGTGTTCAAGAAAAATTAATCACCCCTATCGTGAATAATTTTTCCCTCGTAATTTTTTCCCTTTTCACGTATTTGCAATCATGAATAACTCATGAAAAAAATATTTTGGTGTAATTCAGTCGAGTGTAATAACGTGGAAAAAATGTTTGTCATAAAAATTTCCCTTATCGTGAATAATTTTTTCCCTCGAAATTTTTTCACTTCTCCCTTTGACATTTTCACTTAATTTTAGCTAGGGAATTGTACACATCAACATGTAAGTACTAATTTGTATTAATTATTTACATGTATAAAAGATTTAAAAAAGTATTTAGGACAAGATACGTGAATAAAGTGCAAACTGATGTAATGCTAAATAAAATGCAAAATAACAGATCTATTGCTTGTGGGTTTGGGAAATTTTCAAAAGAAGTAGTTTCGGAATTTTGGAAGTCTCTTACAGAGGAGTTAAACACGGCAGGTCCTCCAATTAAAAATGTCACAGAATGGAAAAAGGTAGTGTTGTTTATAATGAATATAAAATATACTATTTTAAACGTTCGTACTTTGTTCAACAGGTTTGGACCGATCAAAAAAGATATGTTCGATCGAAAGCTGCCGCAGATATGAAAAACCAACGCGCGACAGGCGGAGGGCCAAACCATTTAACAGCCAGCGAGCCGTGTATATTTGACCTTATAGGAATGAAGGAGTCTGTTGAGGATTTGGAAAACACCCGAAAGTTCGGTGAACCAGAAAATTCTGACAAAAATGAATTATTGAAAGAACCACAAATACCACCATCACATCATGATGAAACAATTGAAATTCTGAATGACACGCCCTGCTATTCAAAACAGGTAACACCGCCGCCGCAAGACCCGATATTATATGAAGAGCCACATGGAAAAAAGCAAAAGAATGGAAGACCAACAAAAATTAAGCACTGCCGATCTTATTGCTAAAGAGGTAGCAACACAAGATAAGTTATATTCCAAAATTTGTGAAATGGGATCTGGTATGAAAAGATTATACCGCGCACTAGAAAAAACCAATGAGCAGAAGTCAAAAGAATTGAAAATGCTGGAGAAGCATCATGAAGTGATCGAGCAACTACGCTTAAAGGAAGTTAAAAATAAAATAGAGAAGAATAACAAACTAATATATATTGAAGAAATGAAACTTAAGATCTTGGAGAAGAATAATTCAAACAATTGAGAAATTTTGTAAATATTTTTATTGCTTTAACTGAATTTTTCTTATTTTTTACTGAATTTAGTTATTTTATTTAACGGCTTTAAATCTACAAAGTACCTACATATGTTTAAAACAAATAGACTGAATTGACTGTGAATATTTTTAGTTTAATTAATTAAATATATATATATGTATATATATATATATATATATATATATATACATATATATATATATATATATATATATATATATATATATATATATATATATATATATATATATGCTTATACTTATAAAAGAAAAAAAAGAAAATTAGTTTAATTACATATTTATTTTTTTTGTTTTTGTTTAAATTTTAAATGAACCAAAACCAACAACATAAAGCAAATACAAAATGAAAGAACTTTTATAATGAATTCGCAATGTTAATACGAATACTTTGAGCAGTAGTTAGATACCTATTGGTTTCATCAGAATTTGTAGAATATTCTAACGTTAAAGGATCATTTTCGTTATGATCTATATCACTATTGTATTCACATTTATAATGTATGCAAATATTGTGCAAAGCTACACAATATTTTAGCTGCTTTTTTTGGCTCATAGTGCAGCTCCCTAGCACCAAGCAAGCACCTCCATCTGCCTTTTAGTACTCCGTTGGTTCGCTCTATAATATTTCTGCATTTAGAATGGACATCATTAAATTTTTCTTCCATAGAGCCCAATGTTGGGTTTCTAAATGGAGTTAACAACCAAGGCTCTAAGGGATATCCGGCGTCGCCTACAAAATATGTACATATACAAAACTTATTTCAACATGGACATGTGTGCATTTGTTTACTCACCCAATAGCCATACTCGTGGTCCTCTTTCTAAAAAGTTTTTCTCCATTATACTTCTGTAGCTACTCGTGTTCCATACAAAAGAGTCGTGACATGCTCCTGGATGTGTGGCATCTACAAATATAATTCTCATTCTATGGTCACATATCTTCAAAACAATTTTAATTATTTATATACATATATTTATAGTCATAAGCATACACATATATATACATATATATATATATATATATATATATATATATATATATATATATATATATATATTTATAGTCATAAGCATACTTACCAGTGTTACATATAAGCTGTAATTTCCTTTCCTGTTGTAAAATAAATGATTATTTTCCTTTGGGGCTACAATGTTGATGTGCGTTCCGTCAATACAACCTACAACAGCAGGTATCCCATATTTACGGTAGAAGTCTTGGGCAATAACTCTACGCTCCTCTTCGGAAGGATAAGTTTTCCACTGATGACAAACGCTCTCCTCTAAAACATCCAATATTTGTGACAGCACTTCGCTAAAAGTTGATTGTGCCATACCGACTTCATAATCACTGGCTACTGCTTTTTGGTATCCGCCCTCTGCAAAAAATCTCAAGCAGGCACTTAATTTGATTATTGGTGGAACAGCAAATGATTTTTTGTAAGAAGCCAGGGAAATATTCACCATATCCAGTAAATAAGAAAATGCTGCTTTATTAACTCTGTAATGTTGTTTAAATCTAAAACAAAAAATTAGTTTAAAATTAGATTTTTATTGAAGATAACACTTACAAGACATCGGGTAAATCCAAGGGATTAGATGCATCTCGCAAACGCCGGCGAACAATTCGCTGTTCCCTTTTTTTTGCTTCTGTAATAAAAGTAATGCTCCAACTCTAAAAATTTTTTGTTTCTTTTATTTTTGTTGAAATTCAAAAAGTTTTTAAATTTAGCTTGTTCTTTTTGTTTACAACAATCATTGTGCACTGATAGTTTATAAAAATTTCACGGGAGATTCACGATAGCATTTTTCCCTTCGAGGGGAATAATTGTCTCACGGGAAAAGAAATTTCACGGGAGATTCACGATAAGGGTGAATGTTTATAGTGTACAAACCGTAACGTACGGAACTACATATGCAGCCTATTTGGCAATTAGGGTATTGCAACAACTTGCTGAAGATGAGGAAACCCATTTTCCAAAAGCATGTAACGTATTGCGCTCTGACACTTATGTCGATGACATAATATCTGGAGCAGATACTTTAGAAACTGTTTTTAATCTCAAGTTACAGCTGTGTGCACTCTTAAATTCTGGAGGATTCCATCTTCGGAAGTGGAAATCGAACTCTAAGCAACTATTAGAATATATTCCTCAAGAGGACCGTGAAAAGAAAGATTTGTTCAACCTCAACAAAAAAATATGACAAAAGCCCTCGGCCTCTATTGGGACACTAACACAGATACTTTTCGCTTCTCTATTAATTTTATACCATCTCATACAGCAACTAAACGTACCTTGCTTTCAGAAGCAGCAAAACTTTTTTATCCCCTGGGCTGGCTATCCCCAACAACCATCAAAGCAAAAATTATGTTTCAGCAGCTTTGGAAACATAAACTGGACTGGGATGATGTATTGCCTGAAGGAATCAGAAATGAGTGGGGCACATTTCGAACGCAATTAACCTCACTGCAAAAAATACGTATCCCACGATGGCTAGGATGTTCTTCAACCAACTCAATCCAGCTGCACGGATTTAGCGACGCTTCACAAAATGATTACGCTGCCGTTGTATATGCCAGAGTAAAAACTGAGTCAGGTGAATTATTAATAAGGTTGTTACAATCTAAAACGAAAGTCGCACCAGTTAAAAAAGAAACCATACCACGATTGGAACTGTGTGCTGCCACACTCTTAGCTCAATGTCAAGGGTAATATCAAATAACGACTTAAACATAAAACAAATCATATATTGGACCGATAGCACAATAGTCCTCGCTTGGTTAAAATCACTAAAAAAAATTAGAAGTGTACATAGCAAATCGTGGGTCAAAGATACAAAACCTGTCTAACATAAAAGATTGGAGATATATACCTTCAGCTGATAATCCCGCTGACTGTGCTTCACGTGGCATATCTCCAGAGGTTCTACGAGATCTCTCTCTTTGGTGGAATAGCCCAGAGTGGCTTAAAATGGGAGCTAACTATTGGCCTACAAATATATCGGAAGCGAAAGGTAACTCCAATATAGTTGCACACACTGCTAATACAAGCAAACTTCCGGTTGCTGATTACCCTGAAATTACTTTGAAATATTCCAGTTTTCGAAATTGGTACGAGTGACATCATATCTTTTTAGATTTTTTCACAATTTAAAATGTAAAGCTCCTTGCGATCGAAGAAAAACAGGGTTTTTAAAAACCGAAGAGTTAACGACAGCAAAACATCGTCTAATAAAATTGACACAAGCCGTTACGTATGCTGAAGAAATCCGTTGTCTAAAAGCTAATAAACCACTACCTAACCAGAGCTGTATATCAAAACTCGCACCATTTCTCGATACCTTGGAAATATTAAGAGTTGGTGGACGCATAGCACAAGCTGAGATTCCATTTCATACAAAGCACCCAATTTTGTTATCGAAACATAATCCACTGTCCTTACTTATCTTTACAGAAGCGCATCAGAAAACTTGTCATGGAAGCCTGTTGCTGATGTTATCTTACGTTTCACGACATTATTGGATTGCCTCTGCGCGTGACTTGGCAAAAAGAGTTCAACGCGAATGTATTGTATGTTTCAAATATAAAACACGAACATGTCAACAGCTAATGGGCGAACTGCCCGCTCTTCGACTTCAACTTACTCGTGCTTTTAAACATAGCGGAGTCGACTATGCGGGTCCAATCTCCGTAAAAAACTCTAATCTAAGAACTTCATACTCAACCAAGGGATACATTTGCCTTTTCATATGTATGTTTACCAAGGCCATACATTTAGAAGTTGTAACATGCCTTAACGTTGATACATTTCTTGCAGCGTTTCGTCGTTTTACAGCGCGGAGGGGTATATGCACTGATTTATATTCGGACTGCGGCACGAACTTTACCGGAGCGAGTAAGGCACTAAAGGTCATTTACAATCGAAATAAATCTTCACTGCCCGAACACCTTGTTGAAACATTAGCAAATCAAGGAACTCAGTGGCACTTTATTCCCCCCGCCTCTCCGCGCTTTGGTGGCTTATGGGAAGCGTTAGTAAAATCCACCAAGTATCATTTACGCCGAATCGTCAAGGACAGACTCTTTACCTATGAAGAACTTAATACGCTTTTCGCACAGATTGAAAGCATTCTTAACTCTAGGCCCCTTTGCCATCTGTCGACTGATCCTGAAACAGATTGAGCGATTGAAGCAACAATTTTAGGGCAGATGGAATAAAGAGTATCTCTGCCGGCTTGAGTCGCGTCCAAAATGGAATCAGAGATCAAATAATATAAAAGTTGGAGATTTAGTGCTCCTTTTGCATGAGAAAAGCGTTCCAGGACAATGGCCTCTCGCTAAGGTCACAGAAGTTCATCCAGGTTCCGACGGCTTAGTAAGGGTTGTTACACTTTATTGCAACAAGAAGTACATACAACGGCCTATTTCAAAAATGTGTCTTCTACCAACAAATGAAGTCACGTCACCAAGAAATATCAAGATCCGTAATTAAGAACCAATGTTCATAGCGGGGAGTATGGTTGGGAATTTTTATTCCAAACAAGTAGTACTACACATCTAATTGTATATTATTCCCACGTAATCTATTATATTGTAATGTGCGCAAAAAAAAAGGACAGCGCAAACTTTCAATTGGAGCCGGCGCTTAAAAACGCCACTGGCTGGACTTGATACTTAGGCAGTTATTATGCCTTTTTGTTTTCAGCAGTTGAATGCTTAAGGAATTAAAATAGCCGATTTTAAGGCTGATAAGTAAGTTAATGTTTTTATTTTCGAAAAGTTTGTTTCTTATATACTAACTTAACGGTATACAAATTTGGTATATTTCCAACGACCCTTCCAATATTAACAGGTAGTTTTATTTGTTCTTACTTATAATATTGAATTGTTGTATTATAAAAAATAGGTAAAGTGAAGTAATATATTAGGGTAGTGTATATAATTACAAATAATATATATAAGTGTATTACATTATAAAATAATTAAAAATAAGTGTATTAAACATGAAATACACTACAATATTATAGCTAATATCAGAAACCCCTGATCTTAGTTTGCAGTAGACACCAAAATAGGATGAAGGTCAACTGGTATCAAAAACCCACAGCATCCGGTCGTCTGATTAATTTTTATTCGAAACACCCGAAGAGGATTATAATAAATACAGCGAACAATTTCATCAGACGAGTACTCAATATTAGTGATGTTATGTGTCATGAAGAAAATGTACGGAAAATAGAAGAAATTTTGACGATGAACAATTTTCCAAAAACAATTATAAACAATTTATTGAAAAAGGACGATACAGTACAAAGAAGAGAACCAAGTACACGGTATTACAAAGGACTAACGTATATACAAAGTTTTTCGGAGAGGTTAAAAAACTCCGACTTATATGACGTGGACAAGTTTCAACTTGCATTTAAAACGAATAACACACTACAGACCATATATAGTAACACTAAAACAAAAATAAATAAAGTAGAAAGATGCAATGTTATATATAGCATTAATTGCAAGGGTAATGGCTCAGACACATGTAACAAAAAATATGTAGGAACAACGAAAATTAAACTAAAGATCAGACTAGCATCTCGTAAGTCGCATATAAAAATGAAGGACAAACCTCTGGAGCAAAAAACTGCACTTGCGGCCCACTGTGCGAAAGAAAATCATATGCCAAATTTTGAGGACGTAAAAATATTACAAGAAGAAAAACGTTATTCCAGGAGATTCACTTTAGAGATGTTACATATAATTGCCGTTCCAGCAGAGAAAATACTTAACTACAAACAAGACACAGAGAAATGCGCTCAGATTTATAGAAATATAATAAATAAACATAAGAAATAACCTCATCAAATCGGTTTTTTTCGCAGCCAAAGACGATCGACGCACAGAGGGGTATTTGGCCAATCTAGGCGGCCAAAATTATTTTGATTGAATTTTGTATGCAAAATATTTAGAAAAGACATGTTGTGGCATTTAAAATTGTAAATTTATATAAACAAGCAAAAATACGTATTTCATGTTTTTCGGCAGCAGCTATATTAGCAATTATTGATGAAATATTGCAGATTTCGGAAATTCGTAAAACGTCTTCACGAACTATGAATTTGACCTTTGAAGAACCTAGATTTGGAAACAAAAAATATTGTAAATGCTAAATTTTAAAATGAAATGTGTAAAAGAAGTGTGCAATAAAGCAGCATGTACAGTAAAGCATCAGAATTTTTGGTACATTTTTCAGCAGTAGCATACTTCAAAGGGCTATAAAATAGTCATCCGCACATATCCGCAGCCAATTTTTTTTTTCCAAACCATGAAATATCAATTAACACACCCGAGCGAGAATCTGAGTTGCGTTAAGTGGTGTTATACAACTTTATGACTATAGTTAATTTTTTTAATCAATTAAAATTAACAAAAATACCATCATTTTCAATGTAGCTCTGCCGGTACCCGAATATATTATATTCCTATTAAACTATGTGAATTATATCATATATACCTGCATTACAATTATCCATTTTAATAAAATTCATAAACTGAAAACACGCTTTTACTCAAGTTTTTTTCACGTTGACTTGTCTCAAACACAGCAAAAAAGCATATGCCCAATTAGCATCACGAAACTTTGACTGCGTGGCGAGAGCGAACGAAAGCAAAAAGGAATTAAAAAATAACGGGATCTAGTCCAGCATTCTATTCTCTTCACCCTACGGTGGGTAGTTAAAGAAAAAGTGAGTTTTGAAAATTCGAATTTTGGCCGCTTAAATTGGACAAATACCCCCCTGTGCGACGCAGAGTATATGGAAGCCTTTCTTATAAAATATTTATAAAATATTTAATTATTATTCAATTTTAATTTTACATGTATGTAGTGATAATTTTGTTAGTGAAAAATTTTTAATAATTAAATTAAAAAAATTATGTTATTATTATTGTTTTGTATCCAACAGTGTTTCCCCTGAAGATGAATAGCGAACCTATTCGAAATATTGGGATGTTCAGTAATAGCTATTAAAATTAAATAAAGATTAAATAAAAATAAAATGTTTAATGTTTATTAATTTTATCAAAAACATGACCTTTAGCCGGACAATAGACAAAATAATATTAAATTATATGTAAATAAAATACGATATTTATTATACTGTATTTATTTCACTCTAACTAATTTGGTGGAGGTTGTTGCATTACCTTGAAGCTGATACAGTAAAAAAAAACACAAAAAGGGTTCTAACTTTCGGTTATTTGTGTAATTTTTTCCTTTTTGGATATTATATTTTTTAATTCGAAATATGTGTAAATGTTGAATAATATTTTTAAAAATTATTTTGCAAAATAAAAATTTTATAAAACGAAGAAAATGGAAAAACAGTTAAAAATTGTTAAACCAGAATAGTTTAGGTCAGTACATTACACGAAACCATTTACTCTGTTTTTAGCGCCCTCATAGCTTTGCTAGTCGTTTTTAAAGAAATTTTGTACACACAAGTTAAACCTATATAGTATATAGGTAACCTTATGTGTAAAATTTCATAGCTCTATCATTAAAGGTCTCCTCGATATGATGACTGACTTATTCTGATACTAGGGGTTCGTTTCACCTCGTATATCTATAGGACTGAAAATGTTAGTAGTACATTAATTGATTGTATTTTCACTAAGATACGCCTTGAAAATGCTGTATACTCAATTGAACATGAGTTGAGTGAATATTTCGAGGGTAAAGTATTCGATTCTTTAAAAGAAACTTTTTTCTATCAAAGGAACTCTGGACATTTTTTCTTAAAGTTTTGACATATTCAAGAAACTTCAAGGAACAAAGAAAGACAATATTATCAGGATTGCAATAAAAGAAAATTTAAATAAAAACTTCATAATCTGGAGCTAAACCCCACATAAATATATAATAAAGCAAGTTCAAGAAAAATATAAGACAAACTTTATAGACGAAATTGTTTCTAAAACAGATAGGCAATTGGTTAAGAGTTTTGAAATACCGGAATAAAATACTAGATGTTAAATATTAAAGAAAACTAGCATCAGAAATTATTCAAAAAATTGCAAATGGTAAAATTTCAGTTTTTTCACTAAAATAGAATTAATTTTTTATCACCACATTTCGGGAATAATTTGTATTCAAAAGATGGGTGAATTATACGTGCAACTGTCATCCCTTATTATTAGACTTTGTCATTATTATAACCTTCACAAAAAAGTGAAAGGGTATACATAGGTTTGTCACTCCGTGTGTAATTTATTCGATATCAATATGGGACCCCATAAAGTATATATATTCTGGATCCTTATGAATAGCGATGACGATTGAGCGATGTCCGTCTGTCTGTACGTGAAATCGGGTTTGCCAAGCTCCCAGAAGACCTAGAGACTTCGTTCTTGGACCGTTGGATTGGAAATGAGTTTAAATAGAGTGGTATAGAAATTCAGAAAGTACGGTTCCAGAGCTGGGAAGCTTACACCAATTTCTCGACGCAAAATTTACACCAAAAATCAATTTTTTTAATGTTTGTAAATTAAACCTATTTCATGCTTTGAGAAGCCTCAATGGTCTATTAAAACCTAAAAACTAAAAAATTTTTTTCCAGGGATGGGAAATTAAAATTTTTTTCCGCCTATTCCGTATTTTGTAGTACATGTAGTAACTAACATTGTTAAAAATTTTAAGTTTTTCTTTAACAAAACCTATTTATACGTCATGAAGACGAAATCCAAATTTTGCTTCTAGGGGTGGGAAATTGAATTTTTTATACATGAAAGTAATCAAACAGGCAACTGATGTTTGTTATTTATTTTTTTTTGCTAACTAAAACTGTCTTATAATTTAGAAAGAACAAAATTGGTATCAAAAATTCAAAAATAAAAAATAAAATTTCGAATACAGGGATGGGCAAGTGCAGTATTTTATAGTACATGAATGTGACAAAAATAGTTAAAAAATTGAAATTTTTCTTACAAAAAAATTTTTTATGCCTCATGAAGCGTTGCACTGATAAAAAAAAACAAAAAATTAAAATTTCGCTCGAGGGTGGGGAAAATGAAAGGTTTTGGTACATGCAATATTTTGTAGTACATGTAATAACCAAAATGGTTACAAAATTTTAGTTTCTCTTAAACAAAACATCATAAAAATTTGCATTGATAAAAAAAAGTTAAAAAATATTAAAATTTCGATCCCAAATTAACCAAAAAGGCAATTGACGTTGTGTTTTTTTGCTCACTAAAACTATTCTATATATTAGGACGAACAAAATTTTTATCAAAAATTAAAAAAAACAAGTAAAAGTGCTATATTCGGCTGTGCCGAATCTTAAATACCCTTCACAGATGTAATTCTTCTTTCTTTCTTGCTAAAACAGGAAGTAGGTTTAATTAAAAGATGTAACATAGTTTTACTTGGCAAAAAATTTAAATTTTTAAAGTTTTTGGTCCCTTTCACATGCCATAAAATATTTTATTTGTTTAACCGTGGAGTCGAAATTTTGATTTTTAAGATTCTAATACCAATTTTGTTCTTTCTGAATTACAAAATAGTTTGAATTAGCAAAAACAACAACGTCAATTGCCTATTTGGTTACTTTAATATATTTCTATTTCCCAACCCTGGAAACGAAATTTAAATTTTTTTACCAATGCAACTCTTAATCAGGCAGGAAATAGTTTTATTTAAGAAAAACTTAATATATGTAACCTTTTTTTCACTTTCATGTACTACAAAATATTGCAGTTATCCAACTCTGGAATCTAAATTTTGATTTTTTTTTTTAATTTTTGATACCAATTTAGTTTTTTCTGAACTAAAAAATAGTTTTAATTATTAAAAAACCGACGTTAGTTGCCTTTTTGGTTACTTTTATGTATAGAAAAAATTTCAATTTCCCATCCCTGGAAGCGAAATTTTAATTTTTTTTGCCAATCCTAGTCTTCATTAGGTATAAAGTCGTTTTATTTAAGAAAAGCTTAAAATTTGCAACCATTTTGGTCACTTTCATTTGCTACAATATATTGCATGTACCAAAAAACTTTAAACTTCCCAACCCTGGAAGTGAAATGTTAATTTTTGTTGTTGTATTTTTAACCTATGCAACTCTTCATGAGGTATAAAGTAGATCAATTAAGAAAAATTTACAATTTTCAACCATTTTGGTCACCATAAACTATAAAATACTGCACTTGTCCAACCCTGGATTAGAAATTTAGATTCTTTTTGGAAATTTTTGATACCAATTTTGTTCTTCCTAAAATATAAAATAGTTTTAGTTGGCAAAAAAAAAGAACGTCAGTTGCCTCTTTGGTTACATTTATGTATAAAAAAATTTTAATTTCCCAACCCTGGTAGCGAAATTTTAATTTAAAAATTTTTTTTTTTTAGTGCAAATCTTCATGAGGTATAAAGTAGTTTGGTTTACGAAAAACTAAAATTTTGTAACCAGTTTGGTTATTACATGTACTACAAAATATTGCATGTACCAAAAAAGAACTTTCATTTTCCCAACCCTGGAAGCGAAATTTTAATTTTTTATTTATCAGTGAAAGGCTTAATGAGGTATAAAGTAATTTTTTTAAAGAAAAATTTAAAATTTAAATTTTCGTCACTTTTTTGTACTATTAAATATTGCACTTGTCCATCCCTGGATTCGAAATTTAATTTTTGATACCAATTTCGTTCTACCTAAATTATAAGACAGGCTTAGTTAGCAAAAAAAAAAAACAACATCAGTTGCCTGTTTGATTACTTTCACGTATAAAAAAATGCAATTTCCCACCCCTGAAAGCAAAATTTGAAATAAAAAAAAATTTTTTTGGCCAATGCAAAACTTCATGCCGTATAAAGAGGTTTTGTTAAAGAAAAATTTAAAATTTGTAACAATTTTAGTCACTTAACGTACTACAAAATACGGAACGGGCCGAAAAAAAAATTTTTTAATTTTCGATCCCTGGAAAAAAAATTTTAATATTTTTAGTTTTTATTGATGCTTCCCAAAGCAAGAAATAGGTTTAATTTACAAAGATTAAAAAAAATAATTGATTTTTGGTATAAATTTTACGTCGAGAAATAGGTGTAAGCTTCCCAGCTGTGGAACCATCCCTCGGATCATTCTGAACTTTAATAGCACCCTATTTAAGATCATTTCCAATCCAACGGTCCAAGAGCGAAGTCTCTAGCTCTTCTGGGGGCTTGTGAAAACCGTACGGACAGACGGACATCGCTCAATCGTCATCGCTATTCATAAGGATCCAGAATATATATACTTTAAGGGGTCCTATATTGATACCGAACCCATATATACCCTTTCACTTTTTTGTGAAGGGTATAAAAATCAAAATTACGAATCCAGGGCTGGGCAAGTGCAATATATTATTGCTCACGAAGGTGACCAAAATGGTTCAAAATTGTAAATTTTTCTTAAATAATACTACTTTATACCCCATGAGGAAATGCATTGGCAAAAAAGCAAAAAAAAAAAAGAATATAAAATGTCACTTCCAGGGTTGGGAAGTTTAAAGTTTTTTTGGTATATGCAATATATTGTGGTACATGAACGTGACCAAAATGATTGCAAATTTTAAATTTTTCTTAAATAAAATGAATTTATACCTAATGAATACTAGTATTGGTAAAAAAAATTAAAATTTGGCTTCCAGGGTTGGGAAATTTAAATATTTTTTATTCATAAAAGTAACCAAAAAGGCAACTAACGTCAGTTTTTTACTAATTAAAAGAAATTTATATTCCTGAGTTGGATAACTGCAATATTTTGTAGCACATGAAAGTGACCAAAATGGTTACAAATATTAGGTTTTTCTTAAATAAAACTATTTCATTAAGAGTTGCATTGGTAAAAAAAACAGAACAAATATATTAAAATTTCGTTTCCAGGGTTGGGAAATTGATACATTTTTTTGCATAAAAGTGACCAAAAAGGCAATTGACGTTGTTGTTTTTGCTAATTAAAACTGTTTTATAATTCAGGAAGAACAAATTTGGTATTGAAATCTTAAAAAATCAAGATTTCGACTCCAGTGTTGGACAATTATTTTATGGGACATGAAAGTGACCAAAAAGCTTAAAAATTTTAATTTTTTTGTCAAGTAAAACTATGTTAAACCTCATTAAGAATTGCATTGGTAAAAAAATAAAAATTCGCTTCCAGAGTTGGAAAATCTAAATATTTTTGGTACATAAAGTACCCACATAAATTTTAAATTTTGTGTTTTTAGTGAATTAAACCTATTTTATATTTTAGAAAAAATTGTATTAGTAGTAAAATATTAAAAATTCAGTTCCAGGGATGGAAAATCGAAATTTTTGGTACATAAAAGTACCCACATAAATTCCAAATTTTGTTTTTTAGTGAATTAAACCTAATTTATACTTCAGGGAAAATTAAATTGTTATTAAAACTTCGGTTCCAGGTCTACGGTTGGACAATTAGAACTTTTTGGGGTACATGAAACGGATTTTTACTTTTTGTTTTTAAATTAAACATATTTAATATTTCAGAGGTATTAGAAACAACAAAAGCCAAACATTTAACTTCCGAGCCGAAAAATTTAAACGAAAAAATTTACATCTGTGAAGAGTATTTAAGATTCGGCACAGCCGAATATAGCACTTTTACTTGTTATATTTTAAATGTATATGTGTGTATAAATATTATTAATTAAATTTTGTTTAAATTTACTATTATCAATAAACAAATTAACACAATTGCTTTTTTTTATAACAATATTTTTTAAATAATTTGGAAATAAAATAACATAATTTGGAAATAAAATAACATAATAATAAAATAATAAAATGGGTTTTCGATTCTAAAAGTTTTATGTTATATTTTACCAATTTTCTAAACAGAGTATATCTTTTTCCTGGCTTTAAATTTTTTCGACACTTTTTAATTTTTGTAATTTTTCCTATTTGAGAAATTTCTTTCAATTGCAATAGGCACAATGTAATGAATACCTGTGTTTGCATATAACAAAACTTTTTAATCGAGAAATTGACGTTCACAAATCGTTTAGGAATATATACATATATATGAATACGTTAATTTTAAAGTTCAAAATCTGGATGCTCAGTAGTGCGCCATGTCTACGCACATAGTGAAACACGGAACATTTACACTGTTTTAGCCACCTCATATATTCGCTTTCCGTTGTTATAAAATTATAAAGTTTTGAACACAAGTTAACCCATGTATTATAGATATTCTTGTGCGTAAAATTTCGGAGCTGTCATAAAAGGTATATACTCACTGATTCATCAATATTATGGGGCACTTCCACTATAGCTAGAGAGGTGAAATTTGGTGTACACATTGATTGGCCTTGATGCACAACTAATGAGAAAAATTTGAAAACGGAATATCCTTATGGGGCGGCCTATTTTCCCTCCTTGTATGTATTTAAGCCAACACTATAGCTCGAGATATGCAATTTAGTAACTTGCAGCAAGTAATTTGAAAATTCTTAAAATATCGGGGGCACCCAGTTTTCCTCTGATTTGTATATAAGCACGGCGATTTTTTTTATAATAAAGCAAGCAGGTCTTAGTCGAGGTCTATCCGAGGCCTGGGTTTCACCTAATTGCCCTTCAAAGCATGGGGTATTTCCACTTTAGCCTGAGTGCTGAAAATTGGAGTGCAAAGTTAAGATAAGATTTCCTTAAATGCATTAAGCTCCCCCAAAACATGGCACCCTTACAATCTAGCTGAAGATCTGAAATTCAGTGCACAGATAGACCTGGGTTAACGACTAATGAAATATGTACGGAAAGTAAATATTTTCACCGGGGGACATTCACTATAGCTAGACACTTAAATTTGGTATGCCGATACATAGCTCTAGTTGAAGTACTAATGATTCAGTAAAAGTTTTACAAATAAAACTTGGCAAAAAGGTGTAAAGCCCGCACAAAAACAGATATCTAAAGCCAAGCTCCTGTTCAAAAACTTCGGTTATTAAAAGCATTGAGTCTACGATGGCACCTTAATGCGATAGTGCCATCCTTTTTAAATTGCCTTGTTCTTATTAAATTGTGTTCTATGAGAAACTGCAGACGTGTGTTAAATGTGACTTTCGCTATGAATCTATTAAAAGGAAATTTAGTTTCTGAGTTTCTTCTAAATAAATTTTAATGTATCTGTACGTGCAACCAGGTATATCATTCCTCAAACTATGCTAACTCTGACCCTCTCCACAGAATCTGTGACTAGTTCAATTCGCTGTATCCCTTTATTGATGTTATAAAAATGGAGATTATTGCTCACTTAAACTCTTTATAATTCACTTAATTATTTTCATAATATTGTTCTAAAGTTTAGAATCTAAAGGTTTACATGAAAATGTGTAGCTTTTATCTCAAAATTTTGGTTATATACACATATCTCTTATATGCTGCTCTTCTAATTAGAAGTCTGTAAGGACAGTTCAATAGACAAATTAAATTAACAAGATAAAAAAGATTACCAAGTTTATGATAATTAAAATATCATTTCATTTCTAGCCATCCTGTAGCAAATATTAGAAATTCTTTAGAAAATATATGCATGTGTTGAATACTCAATTCATTCACAACTTTGAAGTTATTATTAACACTGCAATTCGATAACATTTTCTTTCGAATCGAATTACACAGTAACCCCCTTGATATATCTTGACCATTAATGAATGATCTTTCTATTTATAGAAAAAAATTACTTTTCTTCCATTGCAAAAATTATTGTTCTTACTTTTTGCTGAATAAATGTCGCACAAATAAAAGTTAAAACCAAAACATAGTTTGAATTTATGAACAAGCAGTAAACTTTGGTTGAGGTAAAGTCGTTTTGTATGTCAATGAATGTATCACCAGTATATATGGTTAAGTTGACATACATATATGTATGTATGTATGTTACAATAATTAATTTACTCAATGGAAAATTTTATGAAGTCTTTGTTTCGTGTTCTGTTGCAGCCGCTTTTACTAAGAGTTCCGGCGATAAAAATTCATTAGATTATTTCCACTAAACCAGAAATAATTGATGACTCACTAATATAATATGGAATTAAAGACTGCTTTGAAATATATTTTGTATAAAAACTTAGTTTTAAGGAACACTTGAAGTACACATCATTTTCCATGAATAATGCAAATAGAACAAAAATCATGTCGAGTTAGACCATTTTCACACACATCAGATTTGACTCGTCAACAAGGGCGGATGCAGCTTCAGCTCAGAGGGGGGTCATGTAGTTGAAATTCAGTCGATACACACACAAAAAAAGGAATGTTAAACTAGCATCACAAAATGTTAATATAAAATCATGGTCACATTTTACAAACGTGATACCTAATATAAAATTATCATTAATACGAATAGATTTTAAACGTTATAGTGTTAATATTACCTTAAAACACATTACAGTGCTATCCCGATAATCCGGACACGCGATTTTACGGACACATATATAATCCGGACACTGCTACAAACCGGACAGTACCACTTTTTTTACTCTATAATACGGACAGTAATTTTTTTTTTTGTCTCATTCATGTGATACTCTTTGTATAATAACGGAACTTTTTACTGAAGTATTAGTCTACGCGTGGAATTTTTGCAATTTTGCTTTAGTTAGTTGAGTGTTTTTGTTGACATAGGTACGCAAAACCTATTAAAGTTTAAGCTATACATATATATAAAAATTTCTTTATATAACTGGACATTGTAAAACCATCACCGCTATTGTGTTTGGCGTTTAACGCCTGAAAATTTCGACAAATCGTAATAGCTTAAAGACAAAAAGTTAAATTTTCTTTAATCTACTACAAAATTTCGAATCTGAAGGCGCAAAACGCCAAACACAATAAAGGTGAATGAATAGTAATAGCAAGAGATCACATAAAAGTTAAAGAATAAAAAAGAAGTGTGAACTATTGGATGAATTAGTCACAGGCAAATCAGTAAGATGTGTTGCAGACAAATTTGTCGAAAAAAAATCGACCGTATTCGATATTAAAAAAAAATAGTGCTGCTTTAAGAGAATTTATGTCTAACATACATATATGTATATGAATTTTCTTTTCATATACTACATATAAATGCGACATTTATTGAACTATATTTTCTTTTTAATAAAAACTTGATAAATAAATATAAAATTTATTTAGTTGTTATTCTTTGCATTACGTATGTATGCAAGTAAAAAAATTAACATCTGCAATCCGGACATTCCAGTAATACGGACATGCTCAGGATTTATGGTGTCCGAATTATCGAGAAAGTACTGTACTTAATGCAAAAATAATATACTTTTTACGGTTTTGTATTTAAAAATACTTGACTAAGCTACTAATATCCCGCAAATTAAAAGTGTTTACCTTTACAGTCGACTCCGCTTTACTGGAAATAACCAAAACCAAATTTTCAGTTATCCGATTTTCGTAGTTCGGATTACTGAAATTTAAAACAGTAAAACAATATTTTTATATTAATTCTGTATATTTTTTTTACGTCAATTTAACGTAAAAATTTTATTTAAAAAAAAATTATTCATATAGTTTTTCATTTTGTTGTTGAAATTTTTCACAAATTCCTCGAAAATGTCTAGCCACTGCGTTGACAATATAATAGAAAAATACAATAAAGTTCGTAAGAGCGAAAAGGACAAATACATTTTTCCATTTAATTTTTTAATGGACAAAACATGCACAATTTTTTCAGACTTAAGTTATGCAATCGATTTCTAATAAATAAATTTGTTATTGTTTATTTTTTCACTAAAGCGAAGTAAGTTTCATACAAAACGTAGTTGTGGACTAGCTTTTGGTTGTCAGTAATACGATATTTTCAATAAAGCGATGTTTCGCTTTAAAAAGAATAAGACTAGCTGCGTTTAAAATCAGTGCGGCGACTTGCATTGCTTTCAGTAATCCGATTTTTTTCAATAAGGCGTGTTGCGCTAAAGCGGATTCGACTGTATTTTAAAATTTTAATGATCCGCACAATAAACAACTGAACTTGTGTACATTTCATATACATGTACATAAATAATTTTTTATGTTTCTAATAGAACGATACAAAGTAGCGATGAACGCTTCATACAAGTTTATGTGAGACGACTCGAGATCGAACATCTTTTACTGACATCATACATGAAAGTTTTTATTCTCTTTTGACAACGCAGCAAAAGAGATTGTTGAATGAAAACAGTATCATTTCGGCGAACGCATCGTTTGCTTCATTGTCCGTCTGGTAATCGAACATGTTTTATTTAAGTGTTTATGCAAACAAGAGTTGACTTTAGGGATGAAAAAGGGCCATTTTGATTTTGTACCAATTAATTAAATAAAATGTACTTTTCATACCATGACGGTACCATATTTTTATATATTTTATATTTCTACAAATAGAAGTTCATAAAAATCTAGGAATGAGTTGATTAAATTTTATTCAAAAAGACATAGAATTTAAGATAATAATTTTTTTTTTTTTAAGAGTAGGACCAGCACTCAGGGGATGACCCCTACATATGCAATGCATTGCGCCGGAACTGAAAACAAGGGGATAGTATTAAGGGGACAGATGAGGAAAGATGAGAAGATAGACAGTTTTTTTTGTAGCTATTTCAACCTTTTACTTCGCCGGCTAATTTTTGCTACAGGGCCGACGAAGGTGGGTGCTGTTACTCTGCTTTTTAGTACATGATAGTGTCAGTCGCCGCCAATTATGTTCAGTGACCAGTGACTATGCCTTCATCATTGAAACAGGCTGGCAACAACTAACACAACCACGCACTAATGCTGATCAGAAGAATTCAACACAATATTTCATGACTCAGCGCGGGCTCGAACTCACGACCCTCCGCTTCATAGTCTCGTGTTCTACTACTTCAGCCAACAGCACCCACAAAATTATTCCTGAAATTAACATATTTTAAATGTAAAATTTACTTTGAAACTAAAAATTAATTAAATTAAATTTTCCCACCGGGTAGATTTTCAATTTCGAAATATTAATATATATATATATATATATATATATATATATATATATATATATATATATATATATATATATATATATATATATATATAATGCAGCATACAGTTTCTGCTTTGAATTGAAGGGTGGCAATGCATTTGTTATATGCATATTGTAGTTGATGACTTATTCGTATTTCGTTTTACTTGTAACTGGGTCTTTCATATCAAAGCAATAATTTCAAAATGTAAGAAAAACAATTCTTTATTAGAAACACACAAAAAATGCTAAACTACTTGCCTTTGTTATTAAGAGTTTTAAATCAGATTACAAATCGATTATTCTTAATTACAATTTATTGCAGTACATGCTGGAATTACACGCTCTTAAGCAGACACACACATATATACTTATACATGAATTTTTGTCAATTTTGAACCAATTTAAGCGGTACTTGAAATGTATTAAATGAAATTTATAAATGATTTTTTACACTCACTCATTCATGGAAACATATCCTGCATTAACAAATAAATTTCGGGGCAATAGAATCGATAGTGTTGAGATTTCATATATCCAAAAAAATTTTGTAAAATGGTTTTTCTATGTACATATACAATGTTTACAAAGTGTAACATACTCGTATGTATATTATACATACGAGTATGTTACACTAAACGATTTTTGTTTATTTATTTATAAAGTAATTTATAAATGAAATTTATTTGTTGGTGGTTAAGCAATGTCTATATGCATTTCATTGGTGCTTTACCAAATCGTCGGTAGACTTTAGCCACAGTTTTGAAAAGTTAAAAACCTATTATCTTATGCATATACTTCCGAAAACCATCTGAGAATTCACAACTTGTAAATTACAAATTATTTTCAAAATTAACAACAGAATAAGAATAGTAGGCATTGAAACTCATACAAAACTAAACCAACAAATAAAGTATATTCGATATGAATCTATTTTATTTTTCTACACCTTTATACAATTAGAAATCCATTGGATAACAAGAAAAGTATTTATAAGGCAAAATGAAAAATAAAATCTAAATCAAACTGTTATGAAATTTTTTATTTGACACATTGTTGTCACAATACTACTATATATAAATGAAATTTATTTGTTGGTGGTTAAGCAATGTCTATATGCATTTCATTGGTGCTTTACCAAATCGTCAGTAGACTTTAACCACAGTTTTGAAAAGTTAAAATCCTCTTATCGTATGCATATACTTCCGAAAACCATCTGAGAATTCACAACTTGTAAATTACAAATTATTTTCAAAAATAACAATAGAATAAGAATAGTAGGCATTGAAACTCATACATTCATTGCCGACCATCAGATTTCATAGTATTCATCATGGTATTCATGGCATTCATGCATAAATAGAAGAAATAAGAACTGAAAAAAAAGTCTTTGCTTGTATGAACTGGACACTCACAGGTAGTGGAGTCGATTTAGCCATGCCCGTCCATTTGTATGTTTGCTGAAATTATTTTTGGTTACTGTTACACTGATTTTTATTTTTGTTGTATTGTTTAATGCAAAGAATAGTAACATATAACACTATGTAACAGTGCAAAAAGTGAAAGATCGTGACTATATGGGTTGGATTCTACTATCAAATTGTAGTAAAACCCTATACTCAGTTTGGCCAATTTGGTGACCGTTTCTTTTTTATTGGCCTCCAAAGTTTCCCAATATTACCATGATGCCCAAAAAAAGGTGTCATCAATTTTTGCCAAATAACTAATCAGCACTTAAAAATATCCCTTAACTATATTAGGCAAAAATGTAACCAAGAGTAGGTTGAATATTATTTTCTAAAATTTTATGACAAAAATGTATTTTATCTTAGAGTTTTTTTTAAATCATACGGTTCCATATAAAATTGTACAGAAAAACGATATAAAATTTTAAAAATTACAAAAAAATTCATAAAGAAATGGGTTTGATGGGAAAAAAAATATTTGATTTTCAATGCATCTGTGTACATGTATACGCCGTTTGAAAGACCTTGGTCTTGTCTTTCCAAGTCGACCGAGAAATTAAAGTTCGGTTGACACTAGACTAAGATACAGGCTAATAACTAAACCAAGGTAGAAAACCCGGTTTTTTATCCGTAACTAAAGATTTTGAAGGTGTTTCTCAAATTTCAAAGAGGGAGTCTCGGTTCTGCTCGTCAAGACTTATCAGAGAAATAACTTTGTTCTATTTTGTATCAGTACTATTATCCAAAAAATTTTGTTTTATTATAAAATTGTAAATGTTGATTATTTATGATCTATTTTTTATATCTAGACACGTTCAGATAATATTGGTGTGCTCACAAAAGTTGTTCAGCTTTACCGTGGCTACAATTTTCCCAAACATAGTGTATGAAAAATCAGGATTTCCTAAAACTTATGATAAAAAAATTTAAAAGAAAAATTTTTTTTCTTCAACTTTGTAAAAAAAACTCTAAGATAAAATACATTTTTGTCATAAAATTATAAAAAAAATATTCAACCTACTCTTGGGTACATTTTTGCCTAACATAGTTAAGACATATTTTTAAGTGCTGATTAGCTATTTGGCAAAAAATGATGACACCTTTTTTTGGGCATTATGGTAATATTGGGAAACTTTGGAGGCTAATAAAAAAGAAACGGTCACCAAATTAGACAAACTTAGTAAAAGGTTTTACTACAATTTGATAGTAGAATCGAACTCATATAGTCACGACCTTGCACTTTTCAAAAGGTCTTCATTTGTCGCATTGTGTAATAAGGTACTGTACATTAGGACGTCTCGCCTTACAGGCAAAAATAAAAAAGGATCTAAAAGTGTGATATCTCCATTTTTTTCTCTCGCCTTTTTTTCTTTAATAATCATTGTACTTACCAAATAGAACTTACCCATATTATCCTAACTTATACAAACAGAATTAAAAAAGTGAATTTGAAATGAAAAAATTTTAATCAGATATATTTTGAAATGATCCAAGTTGACTATATCTTTGACGGCTCTCGAGTTTAGAAAAAGTGAATGGCGGCACAGTCAATTCAAATTTTTGGTCTAATTGATATTGAAATATGAGTCACTCTCGAAGTTTATGATATTATGAACTTGTGGACCGAACATTTGACGGATGCATACCGTTGCTTCACTTCGGGCTGATGAAATCTTAGCATAGCCATCTGAACGCACTAGCAGATGTTGGTCTGTTATCATCGATAACAAAACATTCTCGGGATGGAAAAACTACGCGTTACTTTCAATGGATGGACGAAGGACCTGTTGTACGTCGTCTGACAATTGACGAATCAAGAATCAGGAAGCTGTAAATATCGAAGATATGATAAAAAGGTTACCCCTACGTTCGGCAAAAAAAGATATACATATATTTCTTTTTTTTAATAGTTCTGTTGGAATTATTGAAAAAATTCCTTAGCAAAAGTTAAATGATTTTTTGCGTGCTATAATATTCTGATATTAGGGTGGCACATTAGGATGGTAGGAACTAAGATCTAGTGGCTAAATATAAGAACGTTATGTTTGAGGCCAATGACTATTAAAGATAAGCATTGGCCTCCTCAAGACAAAAACATCGACATATCATTTTTTGAGATCCGACTGTAAATGTAGGAGATATAATGAAAAATGTATTTTGGGTACCCTACTTTCGGCAAAAAAAATTAGTTTTTTCGAAATCACTTTGCAACAATGCTTTATGATTTTTTTACATTTTTTATGTTTAGTGCAGTGGGCGAAGGGATAATCAGATTCGGCAAATACGGCAGAAAATGAGTCTATTGGAATATAGACAGTGTTGCCAATTTTATTGATTTTGTAGTAGATTACGCGTTTTTTAAAACACCAAAAGTATCATTATTTCATTATTTATTTTAAATAAATGAAATTTATTTGTTGGTGGTTAAGCAATGTCCATATGCATTTCATTGGTGCTTTACCAAATCGTCAGTAGACTTTAACCACAGTTTTGAAAAGTTAAAAACCTCTTATCTTAAGCATATACTTCCGAAAACCATCTGAGAATTCACAACTTGTAAATTACAAATTATTTTCAAAAATAACAACAGAATAAGAATAGCAGGCCTTGAAACTCATACAAAACTAAACCAACAAATAAAGTATATTCGATATGAATCTATTTTATTTTTCTACACCTTTATACAGGGTGTTTTTAAAGGTACAGAATTTCGAATTGAAATAAAACACAAGAAAATCGTTTTAATGTTCATCAATTTGGCTTTATTGGAAGGATAATTTTATGCCATTAATGTTTAAATACGATTTCGGGCATGTGGCCGCCGCGGCTGGCTCGAATAAAGCCAATTCTACAGGTCCAATTTTCAACCACTTTTTCGAGCATATGGGGCCGTATGTTGGCAATAGCGCCACGAATGTTGGCTTCCAAGTCCCCTAACGTTTCTGGTTTGTTGGCGTAGACGAGCGACTTCACATATCCCCAAAGAAAATAATCCAATGGTATCAAATCACACGATCTTGGTGGCCAATTGACAGGTCCATTCCGCGAAATTATGCGCTCATCGAATGTTTCCTTGAATAAATCGATTGTGACGTGCGCAGTGTGGCATGTAGCGCCGTCTTGTTGGAACCACAACTCATCCACATTCATTTGCGCAAAATCTTCCATAAAGTTGATGGACAAAGCTCCAATTGCTGCGCACGGTGGCGAATCGATTCATTCGGGTCCTCTTCAACACTTTGCTCTACAGCGGCAATTGTTTCTTCGGTGCGCACTGTTCGACGTCTCTGCGGATGCGTATTATCACATAGAGTAAACGTAGTGCGAAAACGATCCATGGTTAACAGAATTAATTGCTCTGATGGACGATTATGTCGACCATAAAATGGACGGAGCTTGCGGTAAACTTCGCGAACTGAACCATTACTTTCGAAATAAATTTGCACGATTTGCAAGCGTTGTTCTTTTGTCAACCTGTTCATGATGAAATGGCAAACCAAACTAAATATTAATCACTTGACAGCTGACAAAATGGCCGCCAGTTAAAAAAGTGATGCCAACTTAAAGTTCAATACCTCAATAAAAAACACCCAATACAATCAGAAATCCATTGGATAACAAGAAAAGTATTTATAAGGCAAAATGAAAAATAAAATCTAAATCAAACTGTTATGAAATTTTTTATTTGACACATTGTTGTCACAATACTACTATATATAAATGAAATTTATTTGTTGGTGGTTAAGCAATGTCTATATGCATTTCATTGGTGCTTTACCAAATCGTCAGTAGACTTTAACCACAGTTTTGAAAAGTTAAAAACCTCTTATCTTATGCAATGTATCAGGGCAGTACCAAGGTATTTTCTTGAGTTATTTTCATGAGTCGTTATTTTTGACTATATTTGGACTGAAAAACAACAGAGCCCCTGGTTAGATTTTTTTCTTTACACCGTATTATATACATATAAGTTTCTTAATAACCAATAATTTTTTTTTTACATACTACCTACGTATAAGAAAATATATTTATTTTTTGTTTTTATTCACGTTTCAATAAAATTAATAGTTTATATTAAATTGAATGAAGATTCATAGGCTAATTGTTCGAAATTAGTTTTTAAATCTCAGAAAGACATGATAAATATTCCAAGGCACAAAGGAAAGTCAACATCAGTTTTATTCAACTTACACAGCCGAGCAGAACAGCTGTTTTCGAAAGCCACAACACCTTCATCATCAGTGCTCATGTGTATTGTGTTTATCACCACTTATTAGGTGGCTTAGTTGAATGTGACAACAGTTCCTATTCACACAAATTTTATTATGAAAAAGAATCCGAGAACTGTATCAACCTGATGTTAACCTGTTATTGTTTTAATACCCGTGTTACCGTTTGATTATTTTTCTTCATGCCCCATTTTTCTGAATTTTTTGTTCCATCATTTCTAAGTCAAACTTTTTTGGTTTGAATTTTATACTTAAGTACATGTGGACGTTTTCCAATTTTATCATTCGTAGCTCAAGCCATAGCTTAAATTTGTATACAGTAAGTATTTTCACGAACATTTATATTGCTATATTAAATTGAATTAAGATTCATAGGCTAATTGTTCGAAATTTCTTTTTAAATCTCAGAAAGACATGATATATATTCCAAGGCACAAAGGAAAGTCAACATCAGTTTTATTCAACTTACACAGCAGTGGGTGCTGTTGGTTAAGTGTCCTGAGTTCGAGCCCGCGCTGAGTCATGAAATATTGTGTTGAATTCTTCTGATCAGCATTAGTGCGTGGTTGTGTTAGTTGTTGCCAGCCTGTTTCAATGATGGAGGCATAGTCATTGGTCACTGAACATAATTGGCAACGACTGACACTATCATGTACTAAAAGCAGAGTAACAGTACTCACCTTCGTCGGCCATGTACCAAAAATTAGCCGGCGAAGTAAAAGGTTGAAATAGCTTCAAAAAAACTGTCTATGTTCTCATCTTTCCTAGTCTGTCCTCAATAATATCCCCTCGTTTTCAGTTCCAGCGCAATGCATTGCATATAGGGGTCATCCCGCTGTCCAAGAAAAAAAAATTGTGGTGAAAAACACAATACACATGAGCACTGATGATGAAGGTGTTGCGGCTTTCGAAAACAGCTGTTCTGCTCTGCTGCGTAAGTTGAATAACACTGATGTTGACTTTCCTTTGTGCCTTGGAATATTTATCATGTCTTTCTGAGATTTAAAAACAAATTTCGAACAATTAGCCTATGAATCTTAATACAATTTAATATAGCAATATAAATGTTCGTGAAAATACTTACTACATAAAAATTAATAATTGTTTGTTAATGAAAATTTATTGCTTTTTGTGTATGGCACGTTTTCGTTAAAAATAGTTGACAACACTCATCCTACGTACAATACAAAAATTCTCTTTTATGTGTTTTAATTTAGTTCTTTGTACCCTTGATTCAAAGGTATTCACAAATGATTCATGAATACAAACGCGGTATTCATGAATCTTTGTGAATGACTGTTGACATTTAGGTAATACATGCAACACATACATCATATTTCATCATACGATCTCTGTGTGAATATGTTTTCATTCGCTTCATTAGCGTAGTGTGTTGTAACGACAACATTACTTTTGTGTGGACGTATTCAAAGCAATAAAACCAATGCAATTTCTTGTCTCTGTTACCTTAGCCAAATACCATAAAAATTGTAATTTTGATAAGAATAGAAATATAGTTTTTATTTACTAAATATTAGGAGCGTATTTAAGATTCGACCTGGTCGAATATAAAGTTCTTACGTGATTAGCATTTTATAGATGATTTCATGATATTTATTTCTTATATATGATTTTTGGCATATGTGTTATGCCGGGATTTTTAACATTTTTCACCCTTCATCCAATAAATCTGTTCGTGTAGAGCCAATAGGGGCTTGAAGACTGGGTTCCAATACTTCAACAATTACAGGTTTGTTGGTATAAACCATTGACTCAATCAATCAAATATATTGTTAAGCGCGGTGTATTGCAAGTTGCATCACTTTGTGGGAATGAACATAGCAAGTTCAAAGTGTTTTTGTAAATCCGAAGTTTCAACAAGAGTAAAGTGTGATTAACTTCAGAAGCTTAACTTTAATCAGTGTAAATATCATCCGTTTGTTGCTTATTATGAAACGCCCGATGGACTAAATGCCGATTTGAAATTCTCAGTAATACATTTTCAAAAAGTTTTTCAATTGCACTTTTTGCACGTTTAGCAATTCCTCTGCAGTTGCTAACATTTGATTTATCGACGGACATAAATAGCGGTATTATCAAGGAATCCTTTCACAACTGAGAAAAATACCCACATTGTAGGAATTTGGTGAATGATATATATTTCTAAAGTAGTGTACCATGCGGACCGCTTTCAATTTCACACTTTTTATAGCCGTGTGCAGTTAGCGTAATCAGCAACTAATACATATTTTGTGTTTTGTATTTTTAATCTTTTGTTTTATATGTTTTTCAGATTAGACAATAATTTTGACACAGTTGAAGGACCAGTTTTAGCATACGCCTTTATTGGAAATTTAATAAGTCATGGCATAACCAACATACCAGCATTCTTTCATGGTAATTGAACATACTTATTTTATATAAGAGTGAAAACATGTCAAACCATCATGACTTTCGGCATCATCACCTCCGATTTCAATGAAATTCAGTACAAAAGTCATACACTATAAGGTATTATTAAAAAAACAAAATTTGACCCCAGATTCATTCGGTTTCTGAAATATGACGTCATAAAAGTTGTAAAAAATTTAAAAAAAATCACAAAAGTCTTCTTACAAAAAGCGATAGAACTTTTGAACTATGCAAGATAATTTATTATTTTTTGTATATGTATATTGTATATGCATATTGCTTTTTTTAAGAAAAGGTCAAAGGTAATTTTTTGGGGTCTTGAGTTCAAAAGTCTATACCTGAAAAATATATTTATTTAAATTCTTAAAAAAAATATATGTCAAGTATTAGCCCCTATTCTACATTTCCAGAAAATTTAAAGGTGGAGACACGATTGGTGTCAGAGTTATAGACCAGAACGTGATCCGACGTATGTTTTGTGTTCATACTCAACTGATTGTTTGTTTTGAACAAGCTAAACTATGCACATTAGGGCGTCTCGAAAGTGTATCTTAAAGTGTGATATGTCGATGTTTTTCTCTCGCTTTTTTCAATAATCATTGTACTTACCCTGAAGGAAACGTGGGGTTAAGTGTATCCATGTTAATATTTTTGTCAACAATTATGGTGTCTTTTTGGTGACACTGTCAACAAATTGTTTTTTTTTTTGCTTTTTGATAGATAGAGAAAATTGTTGACGGTTAAAACAAATCATCAAGCTGATGGGCGCAAAATTGGTGGGTAGCCGACGGCAACTGTTGTTATTGACCTCGGTGATAGCGTCAATAGTAAGTCAGTACAATCTTACTATTGATATTTTCGCCATATGGTACCATATGAACTGATCCTGGCAGGATCGCCATGTATTGTGCGCAAAAAGGATGACGCTTAAAACGCCACTGGTTTAATTTAATATTTAGGCAGTTATTATGCCTTTTTTGTTTTCAGCAGTTGAATGCTTATGGGTTAGAAAGAGCCGATTTTAAGGCTGATAAGTAAGTTAATGTTTTATTTTCGAAAAGTTTGTTTCTTATATACTAACTTAACGGTATACAAATTTGGTATATTTCCAATGACCGTTTCAATATTAACAGGTAGTTTTATTTGTTCTTAATTATAATATTGAATTGTTGTATTATAAAAAATAGGTAAAGTAAAGTAATATATTAGAGTAGGGTACATAATTACAAATAATATATATAAGTGTATTAAATTATTAAATAATTATAAATACACTACACCCTGCTCCTCAAGAAAAATTTTACAATTTTTAGAAATTCTAAATTTTTTTTTTTTCACAGTGTTTAGATTTTAATATTATAAAATTTATTTGCTTATTTATTTCAATATTTTTTTATATTATTATTATGGTACTCTTTCAAGTTATTTTCTACGTCTAGAACAGTGTTTACTCCTTTTGTTTATACAACTTTATAGGGACCGTTATATGGTGGTTGGTTTTTCTTTCGATTAAAGCTTCGAACAAGAACGAAGTCGCCTTTTTTCAAATTTAGAGGATTATTGTATATACTTACATTGTTCTACTCTTTTCTTTTTCGAGTTCTCAAGATGTTCTTTTGCTTTAACTAAAGAATATTTTAAATGCATTTATAGTTCGTTTGCATAATTTTCTATGTTGTAAACAGGTTTTGCATCCATAATATTATTATCTAACAGATTTGGCAATTTTCCATATATCAGTTCATATGGCGTATAGGTCGTATCTACGTGTGGAATCGTATTATACGCAAAGCAAAAGTATGGGATGCAATGTTCCCATTCATCATTGTTACAAAAATTTAATAAAAACTCGTTGAGCACTCTGTGATTCCTCTCTACAGAGCCAAGTGTCTCGTGGTGATAGGGTGTGCTAAAAACCTGTTTTATTTTTAGCAGATTGCTTATTTCAGACATTAGTGTATTAAGAAATTCGATACCTCTGTCCGATTTTAGTATTTTGAAGTGTCCATATATTAGGATAAAATTATTGACTATTGCCTTTGCGACTGTTCTCGCGTCTTTAGATTCAATAGGACACGCTACGATATATTTGGTTAGTTCGTCCTGCATTGTTAGTATGTGTCCGTAACGGTTAATTTTTCTTTTGTATTTCTTGTTTGTTTATTTATTTTACATTTTTCGCAATTGGAAACGTGTGCTTTCACCATTCTACTCATGTTCTTCCATATATACCTCTGTTTTAATTTCAGAGCTGTTTTTCTTATACCTAAGTGACCACCTATATTTGAATCGTGATACTTCGTAATTAAATCTTTTTGCTTTTCTTTGTCTGTTACGTTCGTTGGCGACCTGTATATTAGGATTTTTAAACTTTCATTCTTTTTTCTTTTAATATTATTAAAAATGTTTTTGAATTGCTCTATATCTATTGTTCTAAATATATGTCATTGGCTTCTAAAGCAAGTTCCTGTACGTTTTGTGATAGCATAGTTGGTAGCAGTTTCTTCAAGGACAACTGTGTGTTCGGTGGATTATCGCCGTACCTTATTACTACCTCTAAACTAGAAACTATTATTTGAGGTTTTTTATATATATTGTTTACTTCAAATCTTAACTTTTTTTACGTTTTTGACATCTGATGTCGACGTGCACTCCCAAATGAAATGTTCATTACACTTATCATTAGCACTACGGTTTCCATTGTTTGTGTGAGTTTGTTTTTCAAGTACTTTCTTCATATTGCGTGTTATGGCCAATATGTTATGTTGGTCAGTTTCGGTATTACGGGGGATTAGAGTTTTCAATGTATCTGTATCTATTTTTATTCTTGATAATGCATCAGCATTTGAATTCATTTTGCCCTTTTTATACGATATTTCGAAATCATATTCGCTTAAGTCGAGTCTTATTCTAGTCATCTTGGACGATGGATTTTTGTGTGTAAATAGTGACACCAATGGTCTGTGATCTGTAACGACATAAAATTTTCTACCATATAGGTACGGACGGAAAAAGTTGATTGCCCAGTGAATGGCTAACAATTCTTTTTCTATTACGGATTTATTCACGTCATGGTTTGACAACGTCTTACTTGCGTAGGATATGGGTAAGTCTGATCCAATCTCTCCTTGTGAGAGGATTGCACCCAGACTTACCCAGTCAGTATTGACGCAGTCTACTGGTAGATTTCGTAGGACAAGCCTGTGTTAAATGTCAAAAGTAGATAGCATTAGTTGGGGTATAATTTGTCAGTAGTACTAGTGACATCGTCAATAGATAATCAGTATAATTTTACTATTGAAATTTCCTGCAGGGTACCCATCATATCCCAAATAGAACTTACCCATATTATCCTAACTTATGCAAAAATAATTAAAAACATTAATGCAAAATCAAAAAATTTTAATCAATCATATTCTGAAATGATCCAAGTTGGCTATATTTTTGATGGCTCTCGAGTTTAGAAAAAGATGTGGCCCATGCTTTGCTCATCGATGACAGCCATGGCAGATTCATGTACTATATGAACAAAACGCTCGGTGTTTTGACAATGGCATGGATAAGCTGTGGAAATAATTAAGTTTAGCGAACAAAGCCATCAAATTAAGTTATTTTGTTTATGTTAACCTGGTATTTCTAGTATTTCATTTGAAAATTGTAATGCTTGCAAGTGGTCTTGCATATAGAAGTGCAAGCATTGCTTTACTTCGGGCTGATAAAATCTTAGCATAGCCATCTGAACGTACTAGCGGATCTTGGTATGTTATCATCTATAACAAACCATTCTCAGGCGTACCAAAAGTTCGCGTTATTTTCTATGGACGGACCAAGGACCTGTTGTACGTCGTACGACAATTGACGAATCAATAAACTGTAAATATCGAAGATATGATAAAAAGGCTACCCCTACGTTCCGCAAAAAAACATATATCTTTTTTTATAGTTCTGCTGGAATTATTGAAAAACTTCTCTAGAAAAAGTTTAATGATTTTTTGCGTGCTGTAATTTTCTGATATTATGAGGGCACATTAAGGTGGTAGGAATTGAGATCTGTTTGGTAAATACAAAATTAAAGCAAAACATTGGCCAAAGACATCGACATATCACTTTTTGAGATCCGACTATAAATGCAGACGATATAATGAAAAATGTATTTTGGCGACCCCTACTTTCGGCAAAAAAAAAAATTGTTTTTTTCGAAATCCGCTTGAAATAATCCTTTATATTCGGTAGTGTGCACCGAAATTTTTTTTCGAGACGCCCTAATGTACATACGTCAGCTTGTTCAAAACAAACAATCAATTGAGTATGAATACAAAACATAATTAGGATCATGTTCTGGTCTATAACTCTGACACCAATCCTGTCTCCACCTTTAAATATTCTGGAAATGTAGAAGAGGGTCTAATACTTGACATATATTTTTTTAAGAATTTTAAAAAAAACATACTTTTTCAGATATAGACCTTTGAACTCAAGACCCCAAAAAAATTCCATTGACCTTTTCTTAAAAAAACGCAACATGCATATAATTTTACCTTATACCTTTGAAACGATACCAAAAAAACTAAATTATCATGCATAGTTCAAATATTCTGTCGCTTTTTGTAAATAGACTTTTGTGATTTGTTTAAATTTTTATAACTTTTATGACGTCATATTTCGTAAAGCGAATGAATCTGGGGTCAAATTTTTTTTGTTTAATAATACTCTTATGGTGTATAACATATTTGTTGAATTTCATTGAAATCGGAGGCGATGATGCCGAAAATGCCGTTATGATGCCGTGATGGTTTGACGTGTGTTAATTCATAAGTAGCTAATGTTTTATGTAGTTCCAGTAATAATTGCGTAAACTGAGGTATAGGTGTTCTTCAATTATTACTTTTAAGGAGAAAAATTTCATTGTTTTTAGAAGTAAGAGCACAGTTGACAACCGATGCCGTTATTAATACCGCTACCGATTAAAAATCCATTAAAAATGAATACATGTATCAGTACCGATACCAAAATTGTTTTCGCTTCAAAAATACCTGTAGCCAAATATAGTTTTATTCGGAATAATTATTTCGGTATTATATCGGAATAATCATTTCGGTATGAAAAATATAATTTTAATTTACGAACTAAAGACTAAACTTCTAATGGTTTTTCTTAAATACCTTCCAAATATTTAGTAAGGAAATTTAAAATGTTTAAATTGGTGGGACAGAGTTCCTTCAAGACATCTCTGTACCCAATTTCAAATCTCTATTTTGACAGAGTCATTTCTGGAAGGGGCGTGGGGGAGACATTTCACCTCTGCAAGATCAGAGAACATCTCAGCTTCTTATAGGCTTAAGGAATAAAAGTTGTTGAATATTTACACTATTTTTGCATATAATATCGTACGTCAACTCCCAATAAAGGGGGGTCTGTTTTCTAGAGACGAACGTATGGGCATTGCTAGATCGTCTCAGACTTCGTCACTGATGAATAATATATTTACTTTATGGGGTCCACTTATTTTTTAAAGGGTATTAAAACTGTATTTTTCCCCTGTTGCCCGATTTATCCCATTTCCGAACTTGACCTGTGCTATCCTTCAAGATATATATATACCAAATTTCAAGAGTCTGGTTTTTTTCGTTTGGACTGAATTGCGATTTCCACAGGCGGACGGATGGACATGCTCAAATCGTCTTAGATTTCATCACTGATCAAGAATATATATATAGTTTATGGAGTCTCAGATGGATATTTCGATGCGTTACAAACAGAATTCTCTTTTTGGAGGTTATAAAAATATAAACATTGTTACCAAATTTAAGAATAATTAAGTTTCAACTTATATAAAATGTATTGTAAAGAATTTGTATTTTGTTTTTCTTGAAAATATACATAAAGTATTCAATTGGTTTAATTTTAAAACATCAATCTCATTAGAAAAGGTTATAAAATTACTAATATCAACTATTTGCATAGATATGTATTCTTCTTATATTTTTGGTAACTCTTGACACGTATTCTTTCCCTCTTTAATTTAGTTGTCGATGAGACAGCGCATATTTTCCCAGCAAACAATTTCAGTCATGATGATATGCGAAATATATATTGTCATAAACAATGATTTCGATAACATACAATGCCTTTTATACAATTTTTCTCCAATAACGGACTATACTAATTCTCCTAATTTAGTTATACACTTAGTCTTATTAATTAGTCTGTGCAAAATCATATCAAAAATATTTTTAATATGTTTCCCATATGAAAATGATCTTCCATGCCGACAAATATCAAAGCTTATTAAGTTTGATACATCCAACCGCGGTGCCCACCACTGACTTCAAACTAGATGTACATATAAGAAAATATAATTCATGTGCATCCAAAATAATTGTGAGTATACAATCAGATGGTACGAATTTGTTTTATACAATCTGTCGTATAAACCGCTACTTAGATAATTGCAATCTATTTTTAATTGCAAATAGTGTACATATAACCGTAATATATGTATGTATGTACAAGTGATTTGCGAATATTCGTATTCGAATTACCAAATATTCGGTCATTTTTAGATATTTACATTCACATCAAAATTCGCCATTTAGGCGAATATTATTCAAATATTTTGTAGGCCCTGTAGCAAAAAATTAGCAGGCAAAGTAAAAAGATGAAATAGCTACAGAAATTTTAGTATTTCTTCATCTGCCCTCTCAATCCTATCCCTCCTTTCTATTTCCGGCGCAATGCGTTGCATATGTAGGAGACATCCCTCGAGTGCTTGTCCCACTAAAAAAAATATTTTGTAAGCAAAAAAATGGTAATAATAAATACTTAACGGCTTAAAAAATTAATTATAAAAATTCAAAGAAAAATTATTCATTTCCAAAAGATTAACATGCCTAAAAATTTCATGCTATAAATACCGTGTAACCTTATTACCCAAAACTAGATTTAGGTGGAATTTCTTAATGAAATAAGTTTTAGTGTAAAATGAGTAAATGAACAAGTTCATCCTAGGTCGAACAACAATTTGTGTAGATTTTTTTGGTATAGGCTGAATTTTCTGGAGAAATTTAAATTTGTATTGTAGCGTTGTTACAGTAATTTTATGTCTTTATCGTTAAGATTTTGGGAAAATTATTGCAAAAACTTTAACGTACACGAACAGAATTATGTAATTATATTAATAAAAAAATTTTCATACATCATTTTGCAGATCTTAATAAATCCCCAAATGAATGTTTTTAAATAAATGTATGACATTTACATTCGTCAGTATTGTTTCAAATATTCGCATTCGCTAATATCAAAAATTGACATTCGGCAAACTGTTAGTATGTACCTTTTAAATCTATGTACTATGTTAGTATGTACCTTTTTTCCCTATTTTCCTCGTTTGTTTAGATTTTTATGAAAGTTTACTCTGTTAAAAAATATTAAACTGTATCTTTTCGATAATAATTTGTGCATAAAAAAATTAGAAAAGAAATATATAAAGTCTTAGAGCTTGCTACAGATAGAGCTATTAATGGAACTCAGTGTCATAATAATTGTATGAAGGAGTTATTTTGAAGACGGTGTTATTAATTGTAATACCAGCTAGCTTTTTATTCGTATCAAGGCAGCTTAAACCGGTATACCGACTATTACAAAAATTTGCAAGATCAAAAAAACACAGAAAATAGAAAATAGTCACCTTCTTGTCAAATTCGCGTAAGCAGGCTTGCCATTTTAGCACTTTTAGTGATATATTTATTAAATATTTTTTAAGTTAGTATACTAATGAAAAGCTCTAATGCACTAATGTAAATAAAACCGAATTCGGAATTCAACTAATGAATTTTTTTAAGAAATTATCAGAATTTGAATTCTTGTATTATGATATTTTTCAAGGTCTTAAGCTTAATTTATTTAGCTTAATAGGCTTAGGTACAAAAATAGTACTGTGTTAACCAATTTTACTAATTGTGTTAATAATAATGCATTTCAATATATATCAATTATTATTGTATGCAACCATAAATATTTAACACTTTCACTTATTTTCCAATGGCAACCCTGAGCTTTTAAAAGAAAGCAACGATTTATGTAGTTTGTGTGCAAATTTTTGTGATAAGCGTGATATGTAGCCGATAAACATCTGAGCTAGAAGTGGTACCTGTTGAAGCTGATTTGACCAGTATTATTTCAAATTTAGTTCGTATACCAATAATTTAAATTGAATTGACATAAAAGATGTTAATAATATTTTGTTCATTATTGTTAATAAAATTACAATACACGTATATACCGATATTAAGCTGTCGATAGCGGTATATACCGAATATATTTCATTGTTACGTGCGGTAGCACTTTATTTATTACAACAAAAAATTTGTTCCGAAACAATTTTAGTTTTTTGAGAGTTTGTTCTGAAACGATTCACCCACTTCGAACAATTGTTCTGGAAAAACAAGGGTACCATATGAAATGTTTTTGTAAACGATGCGTGTTAGTTTTTCAATTAGGCAGCACAGTAGCAGATAAATGCAATTTGCTTGTTTTCTTGGCGTCACACTCATATATTTTATTGTGTAATAAACAAATTGTAAATTAAAAAATCTTAATAAAATAAAACTTTTACTCTATTAAGATTGTATTGTATTATATATATATATATATATATATATATATATATATATATATATATATATATATATATATATATATACATATATGTATATTTACATATAATATGATGTGGCATCTCAGTTCAACTTTACTTAAAAATTTTAAGTAACTGGTATCACAGTTGAAATGTTTCAGAACAAAAATTAAAATTAAACTAATTCATGTTCCGAACAAAGTTAACTTTCTTTCACTTTCTCTCTCAAAAAGAGAGACGTCAAACTACATATACAAACAATTGTTTCGGAACAAATTTTTTGAATCTATTTTTAAACTTTGTAACACTGCCGCCCACTTAAGCCTGTTCGACCCGAACAGGCATACAATCACCTCTTCCATAGTGCGCCAATCGTTCGAGATGTACTATCTTCATTTTCGACCTTGGGCTATTGTACTTCTGTATACGGTCTTCCTGCTCTTGGGACGTAGTGGCTCCTCCTTCTACAGCTGGCTTAATACCAAAATCCAAGTCACCAGGCAGTTTTAATTCCGTCCCGAAGATAATTTTGGCTGGCGTTCTCGATGTTGAGTCGTGTACAGCTGACCTATATGCCATCAAGAATGTTGGAATGTGCTCGGTCCAATCCCTCTGATGGTTGCTTACCACTTTTCGCAGGTGCTCTTCTAAGGTGTGATTGAACCTCTCTACCATGCCATCAGACTGTGGATGCAACGGCGTCGTTCTGGTTTTCTTTATCCCATATAGTTCGCACATTTCCCTGAATATGGCAGACTCGAAATTCCTTCCTTGGTCGGAATGTAATTCTATTGGGACACCATAGCGACATACCCAGTTGTTGACGAATGCATTTACAACTGTCTTTGCTTCTTGGTTAGGTATAGCATATACCTCTGGCCATTTACTGAAATAGTCCATTACCACAAGAACATAGCGATATCCGGCTTCAGTAACGGGAAAAGAACTTGCTACATCCAATGCGATCCGCTCGAATGATGCTCCTGAGTTATATTGTTGTAGCTGTCCCCGGCTTCATCTTACTGGGCCTTTGGCTGCTATGCACTGTGGGCAGTTTGCTATCCAGTCGGCTACGACTTGTTGACATCCAACCCGATAAAAATGCTGCTTCAGTTTCTCAAGTGATTTTGTTACTCCAAGATGACCGCTACTTGTGCATTATGAAATTCTGCAAAACTGTACTTATCTTGTAGCATGGCACAACTATTAAATTTGAAGTTGTTTTGCCATCTACACTTTCCCATACGCGGTATAGGCACCCTTTTATTACCTTGAGGCTGTTCCACTGAGCACAATAAGATTTGGCGAGTGGGCTTTCAGCCGAAATTTCATTCTGGGACGGTCGTCTGTGCTCTCTTTGGCTGCTATAATCTTCCTCAGTATGCTTCCGTCCCCCTGTCCCGCTGACCAGTCTTCATCAGAGTCGATGTGCATCAGCCGAACATCAACAACGCCTTCCTTTTGTTCGGTTCTAACGCAATGTATACTCTCTAAACAGCAGGTTCTTCTTGACAGAGCATCCACATTGTTATGTTTTGTGTCCCTTCTATGCTCAATGCTGAAGTCGTAGCTCTGCAGACGCTCAATCCAGCGTGCCAGTTGCCCTTCAGGATTTTTAAATTGCAATAGCAATCTCAGTGCATAATGGTCAGCCCTTAATGTGAAGTGTTGACCATACAGGTACTTATGGTAATGTTTAATGCATTCCAATACTGCCAGGAGCTCACGTCGTGTCAAACAGTAGTTCCTCTCAGGTTTTGAGAGTACACGGCTATAATATCCTATGATTTTCTCAGTTCCATTAACTACTTGGAATAGCACGCCCCCTATGCCATAGCTGCGCGCATCAGTATGCAGCACAAATGTTTCTCCAGCTATAAGATACGCTGGTACTGGTGACGTACACAATAATCCTTTAAGTTTCTGGAAAGCATTTTCCTGTGGCTCACCCCAATGGTATGGTCTCGACTTCTTTGTCAGCTCATACAGGCTTGCAGCTGCACTGGCCAAATTTGGCACAAAGCGTCTGTAGTATGTACACAGGCCCAAAAGCTGCGCAACTCATGAAGATTTTTAGGTTGACGCCAGTCCCTAACTGCTTGTATTTTATCTTCATTCGTTGCGATTCCGTCTGCTGTAACACGATGCCAGAAATACTTTACTTCTTTCTGGAACAATGCACATTTCTTCAGGCTGAGTTTCAATCCAGCTGATGATATCCGTTGAACAACTTCTGCTATATTTTTGAGGTGATCATCAAAAGTTTTCCCCATCACGATTATGTCATCCAGATATACCAAGCATGTCTTCCAGTGGAGTCCTTTCAATACCTTTTCCATTAGGCGCTCAAATGTGGCCGGAGCATTGCAGAGACCAAATGGCATAACTTTGAACTGCCATAATCCGTTACCGCCGCTGAAGGCAGTTTTCTCTTTGTCTTTCTCTGCAATCTCCATTTGCCAATATCCGCTTCGCAAGTCTAGCGTAGAGAACCATCTGGTACCAGCTAGCGCGTCTAAAGTGTCATCCATTCTGGAGAGCGGATAACTTTCCTTCTTGGTAATGTCATTGAGCTTCCTGTAGTCTGCGCAGAATCTCGTACTGCCATCTTTCTTTTTAACTAAGACTACAAGCGAACTCCAAGGACCAGAAGATGGCTCAATTACGCCTTCACGCTCCATTTCCTTTACAAGCTCTTTGACTTCATCTCGCTTTGCTGGGGGTACACTTCAGGGTGGCTGTTTAATCGGCCCAGCTTCGCCTGTGTTAGTTTCATGTTTAACCAATGCAGTTCTACCCTGGCTTTGGTTTGCCATAGCGTAGATACTGGCATGCCTTTTTGGCAACTTTTTGGGTTTATTTTTATCTGTCGCTGACAGTCCTGCTAACCATTTTCCTACGTATTCCTCTAATTGTTCACGTTCTTTTGCGGATAATTGGTAGGCTCTATCTTCTTCTCGCAGTTTATTATTGCCTCTGCTGGAGTACACTGGCCAATATTGCAATTTTCTTTGGTAACTTTTTTATGGTCTGCCAGTTAAGCACTCTTATAGGGACTATTCCTCCTTTACTGGTTTTTATTGGAGCTTTTGATGTTATAAGCTCTGTCTTTAGATCTGCTGGTTCTACAACCCACAACCGATTGTCCTCATAATCCCCCTTCATACGCGCCCATATAACCGTTTCAGACTGCGGCGGTAACGTCTGACTCTCAATAGCAAATACTTTTGTTACTTGCGGCTTGCTGTCATATCTAAGATCAAGGGGTATTTCCACATTACGCTAAATCATCAGCTGTTGCCTTATGTGTAGATTAATGCCATGGTTAATCATAAAATCGGCTCCAATAATAACGTCATCGACAATATCGGCAACAATAAACACATGCCTCACGTTGATGTTGGCTATAGTCACCTTCACTTCAATCTTACCATAGACAGTGAGTGGCAGGCTCTCCAGTAGCTGTACGTAGCGGTATATTGCTTAAACGATCGCATTTCCCCGTTACTTTATCATGCCTTATTATTGACTCCGACGCCCCTGTGTCTATGGTAAGTACGTGCTTTCTCCCGTTGATGTGTCCAGACGCAGGAAGGTTGTTATTTTGCTGCTGCATCACTGATATGGAGATTGTGGGGGCCTATTTTGTGGGAGCTAGCTCCTGCCCCTTAGCGCTACCTCGTTTTAGTTTAACGGGGACTCTTGTGCTGGTGTTTGATTTACCCGTTTGCAAGCATTCAGGCTTTTCTTTGGTAGCACTTTCCACCAACAGTTGTCGCATTGCCTCCTTAACACTAGCGACCAGGTTATTATCATTCTCGGACGAAACCTCCACATTCTTCACCTTACATATCTATGGTTTGAAAACCATCCTTTCAGTGTCTTGCGCCAGCGCAAATGAAACAGTTTCAGCGAAAGTGGATTTCTGCGTAGCGCACACAGTCAGTTTAACATCAAGATCGCGAATGCCGTTAACGAACGCCTTTGTTTTAAAGTGGTCCAGGAACGGGTGTCTCTCGCCTGGATATGTGAGCTGCACTAAACGCTCGATTTCCATTGCGAGATCTTGTAGAGACTCGTTAGGCTTCTGAATTCTACATCGCAATTCCATTCTGTATAAATCGCGCTTGTGCTCACCACCATACTTGCGCTGCAATGCTGCCATTATTTCATTATAGTTGTTTCTGCTGCTTTCTGGCACGGTTTCAAGTAACTCTGCGGCTGTACCCTTTAGGGACAAAATCAGCTTTAAGACGTATTCTTCAGCATCCCATCCATTTCTGCTAGCAATCGTCTCGAACTGGAATTTAAAGATGCCCAATTGTACGCTGCCGTCAAAGCATGGCGCTTTTATTCGTGCAGAAACGTCCGCAACCGCTCGTGCTGGCCCGCCACTACACTCAAGGTTATGCATTTTGTCCTCTAGAGCATGCAATTTCTCTTCAAACTATTTTGCATGTTGTTCCAGGCCACCGCTTTCCAGATGTTGGACTCTATCTGCCAGCTCTGAGCATTTATTCTCAATAGAATCCACCCTCCTATTAATGGCCTCAGAAACCTCTACCAGAGTATCGTTCGTGGCTCTATTTGACTCCTGTAATTCGGCTACAATCTTTTCAGTGCTGATCATTGAGTTCTGTTTTATTTCAGTTATTTCGGCTACAAGCTTTTCAGTGCTAATCTTTGATGATTCCTGCATCTGCTGAGAGTTTTGTTTTATTTCAACTTGTGCATCATTGATTCGTTTTATCTGGGTCATCATTGAACATTGCGAACATTGAATATATGTCCATGCTGCTGGTCGTAGCAGGAGGACATAACTCTACATCGTCCTTGTCCTCAAACTCGTATGTCGCGATGTCCATGCCGCGATGCTTAAACTCATCTATCAGCCTCTTCTGCAGTTCAGCCTTGTTACTTGCTGTTGGCAATTCCCGCTTACTAAGCTCTTTTTTAGCTGTTCAACTTTTAGCTCATCAAATTTCATGATTATTTATTAAAATTTTATTAATATTATTATTGTATATTTTTAATGTCCTTTTTTTCTTAAATTGCAATGTCCTTTTAATTATTTTTGCAATTCCACTTCTGACACCAATTATTACGTTTTTAGACCTTTTGGTAAAAACGCTTTTTACTTATCCCTCAAGGATTAATTTAATTGCATCAAATTAAAAACACAGACAATTAATTTTAGAAATATTATGCGGTAAGACTTTATTTATTACTTAATTAACACGAGTATTTGTACTACTAAACAGTTAGCGATGTTAACACGTCTAGATTTAAAATCACACTAATACCGCTGATCTCTGGCGGCGACTTTATAAAGCAAAGTGACGTCGTCTGGTAACTTCGCGAAGAATCTGGTCATGGTTGTTGTTGGTTGTGCTTTACTTAACATGTAGCTATATGATCAAGAATATATATAATATATGGGATCTAATTCGTTTTTGGGCATTTAAAAATTCTCCATTTTCGGCTTATAAAAGCATAACTAAACATGTAATTTTTAAGGAATTTGTTAAATTTTTGCATATAATAACGCCCACTAAAGGGGCAGGGTTCAAAAATAAATTTTTCTTCATTTTGTTTTGTAACGGTTTGTTTCCCTCTACTCCGATTCAGCCCATTTACAAACTTTGCTAGTGCTCCACTTCATGATATATATAGTATATATATGATATATATATATATATATATATATATATATATATATATATATATATATATATATATATATATACCAAGTTTCAAGAGTCTGACTCCTTTCGTTTGAACTGAATAGAGATTTCCACACACGGACGGATTGACAAGATTATCTTAGATTTCATTACTGATCAAAAATATATATCCTTTATGGCTGACAAAGTTTAAATATAAAAATAAACTTTTGCCGCCTTGCTTTCTTTAATATTTCCTACAGCGTTTTTATTTAAAGGGTATAATGATGTGTTTTTTAATACAATTGAAATGGAACAAATTGTGGAATTCACCGATTTTTATAACGTTTTTTCTCATAATAGGAGGAATTTTATTTTGAAGCGGGCGCTCCTAGTTTGGGAGCTATAGGGAATTTTTAGCATATACATATATGCCTATATAAGACCTTTAATTTTAGAAGGCAGTTTTTCAAAAAAGTTTTTAGTATATTAAAATCTATGATAAGCTTTCAAACGATGTCTATATTAACGACGTAGCTTTATATGGGCATATATAAATTCAAACCTCAAAGCCCTATAACTGCCAAGCTTGGAGCGTCCAATCACACCGTTGTTCTTACAATAAAAAGTGGTACAAACGGCAAAAAAATTTGAACTTAAGTTCCTATATCCCAACATTGGTTCTTACCCCAAATCAACAGTAGACTTTTATGGTCCAAATAATAAGGTGCATAATTTCCTGTTAGACTTGTCTAAATTCGCTGAATTGAATACATAAGTAAATTAAAAGAAAAAGTTCCTGCTACGTATAATACACACAAGGAACACTTATGTACATGGTTCGTAGTTGTGCTGCGCCTTGCTAATTTCGTGTTGAAACATTTGGTAAAAATCGGTTTTGTAAAAAAGAAGATTCTGATGCACCACAATATATGCTAGATTTCAAACATACACGCGCATACTCAAAATCATGTGATGAGTATTTTTGAAAATGCATGTAAATATATACCCTATTAAATCTATTTTGCTTCAATTTAACAGAACTAGTTAGCTTAGTCACAAAGTTTCAAAACGCATTTGAGAATAGTATAAGAAAAAGCATGGTAAACATACGTAAACCTCAACAAACAAAGCATACATATGTTCAATGTTATGAATATGTTAACATTTTGGTAATTATGATATTGTTATTGCTAACATTAGTTGTAGCCGTATGCAGTCCTGCTGATTGCAAGTCATTAAAAATTAAATAAATATATATATATATATATATATTTATTTATTTTATTATTTATTAAGTTCGAGGTCGTTTTCTATATAAAATGCCTGCGGTAATAGACCCGAATGTGTAAATGTTATAGGCAATTGACCGCAACTTCGTATACATCGTTCGATAAAAAATAAGGGATAAAACGACTGTAACAATGGTTAAATATTATTGGTAAAAAATTAATTTCTATTTCATTCCTGGCACCTTCTTCCCACTTATTAATATTACTCGTAGATAGTGGCAATTACAATTACTGTTTTATATTTTTGTGCCAATATTTGTTTAATAACTAAATCAGACACAAAATATATAACATATTCAAAAACTCAACCAAGAGTAGATGAACGTTATGGCAGCGGTGCCAAAAAATAAAACAAGTAAAAACGTTATATTCGACCGGGTCGAATCTTAAATACCCTCCAAATATTTAGTAAGTGAATTTAAAATGTTTAACTTGGTGGCACAGAGTTCCTTTATATAATATCGTACGTCAACCCCTACTGAAGGGGGCGGGTTTAAAAATAGACAATATCATGTTTTCCACAGACGAACGTATGGGCATTGCTAGACCGTCTTAAACTTCATCACTAGTCAGGAATATACATATTTACTTTATAGGGTCTAATTCTCTTTGGAGGGTATAAAAACTGTATTTTGGAGGGGTAGCTCTGGCAAGGGCTGTGGGGGAAATATTTCACCTTTGTCATAAAACTCTAAAAATAAATGCTTGGGATAATTATATACAAAATTAAAATTTCTTTTTTTTTTGATAGGGTCATTTAGACCCAAAGGGGGAGAGGGGGTAGGGCAGAAACTGGTAGACATAAAACTCTAAAAATGCTTGGGATGATCATACACAAAATTAAAAAAGTTTTTTATTTATTTTTAATAGGATCATTTAGCGGGCAAAGGGGGAGGAAGGGGTAGGGCAGAAATCGGCAGTCATAAAACTCTAAAGATAAATGCTTGGGATGATTATATACAAAATGAAAAAAATTTTTTTTTGCTAGGGTCATTTAGGGGGCGAAGGGGAAGGAGGGCGTAGGGCAGAGTAGTACCAGGTTTCGTCTCAGCTTCGTCATTAAAGCTTAAAAATTTTATTTTTAAGGAATGTAGGCTTAAGTAAAACAATTTGTTAAATTTTTATGCTATTTTTGCCTATAATAACGCCCACTAAAGTGGGCGGGGTCAAATAATATTTTTATTTTATGGCTCCAAGTTTAAGGCGTTGGACTGTATTTGAGATAAAAATATATCATTTGTTTAACAAAATAACCAAAAAACTTTAAAAATTATGTTGTTTTTCCTGGGTTGGTTTAGTTCTTCTTAAGGGAACTTTTTTCAATCTTGCCCGGTTTAACCCATCTTCGAACTTGACCTGCTCTAAGTTTCAAAATATATATATGCCAAATTTCAAGAGTCTAGCTCTTTTCGTTTGGACTGAATCGTGATTTCCACAGACGGACGGACGGACGGACATGCTCACTTCGTCTTAGATTTCATCACTGATCAAGAATATATATACTTTATGGGGTCTGAGATGGATATTTCGATGCGTTACAAACGGAATGACAAAGTGAATATACCCTCCAAATTCTTTTTTGGAGGGTATAAAAACTCCTAAATTTCGCCCTCTGCATGTGGCATTTAAAGTAGAATAGCATAGATACCAAGGCACACTGATACAGGTAGGAGCGGTTCTACAACAGGTACAACAAAACAACAGCCATTTTGTTTTTGTGAAATGTTATTCGAATGTCACAATTAAATATGTAGAACAAAACAAAATGAAAAAGTACAAAACCAAATATAGATGTTTGTTTTGACATTTGATCATAAGTTTTGTATGGATGTAAATATGTAAACAAATTTTGACGTTTGTACTTGAGTTTCTCCCAACAACAAAATAATCAACTGGGCTATCGCTCCTACCTGTATGAGTGTGCCCTGATGGATACATGACAGAAACCTGCAACAAGTATGATCGACCCGACTTATTCACTAAAGTTGAGATTTAAGAACAAATCAATCAAGTATTATCTAAGAGTATAAACTCTTTCGCTTTTTATGCACAAGCAAAAAGTTCATCCAACATTTGGTGGGAACTGATGTATATTAAAACAAAAAGTCTTGTTTATACACAGTTTGCTTCTTGCAGGATAGCTTTGTTGTGTGTAATCTCATTGTAATTGAACAAAAACCCTCGACCTACTTAAAAGTAAGTAAGGGGCTGGTAGAAAAATATGAAAACATAAATAATCTGGTTATGAGAATATATTAAAACTTTTGCGCAGCGGCGACAATAAACAAAGTTTGGATGTACAGTTTTGTCTGGCTTTAGAATTTCCGGCAAAATATTCCATACCATCTTCTACTTTTTGCTTTCGAACTAAAACGATTAGATCATAAAAATCAATCTAGATGATTATGTATACTCGAAAATTTAGCGCTTGTTGCAGATGTCTGATGCAAAAGTTTCACGGAACAACTGGGATGAAACATTTCTTCATAACTTGAACGGGAATAGCATTCCGCGCAGTTGTGAAAAGTTGCTATGATAACGAAAATGATAAAAAAAAATTTCATTTCACGTTTTCACAGAACCAGAATTGACTCCCAGCATTCTTAAAAATATACTCCCTTACATGTTCTTAGCTCAACTTAGGAATTATGCTGAATTGGAAATTGAGTTTTAATTCAATTGTGGGATGGTAACGGTCTTCAGGGCAGGAAGTCGGCCTTTGGCGAGTAAGAGTACTTTCGGCAGGCTCAGTAACAAGTACCAGGTCAAGCAAACTACAAAAGTAAAATACTTGATTTCCTTTTCAGTTTTTGGTATTGGATAATCAATGATGATCAAATGCCAGCTGGTGTTATTACAATACTCTGTTTCTTTTTGTAGAAATTCACTCTTATTCAGTTGTACTTTGAGGTTTGCCTCTGATAACTTTTTGAATACTTCATCAAGTGATGCAATATGTTCCTGAAGTGAAGTACTGAAGACTATTATGTCGTCTAGATAAAGCAGACAATCTTTTTCAAGCAAATCCTCCAACACTATGTTCATCAGTCGTTGAAATGTTGCTGGTGTATTTTTTAGGCCGAGGGCCAACCTTAAAAATACATATTGCATATTTTACCTTGATGATGCAGTTTTGTGTCTGTCTTTACGTTCTATTTCCATCTGGTACGAACCTTTTGTCAGATCAAGCGTGATGAAGTACATCGATCTTTCCAACTTATACAAATTTCATCCATTAGTGGTATTGAATATTTAACATCTATTGTTATGTTATTTTATTTCCGATAATCGATTACTATTTTTCATTTCTGAGTGCCAGATGCATGTCGCTTTTTTGGTACTACCCAGATTGGCACTGAATGAGGTGATTTATTATGGCAGAAGATGTTTTGTTCTAAGAGGATAAATGTAAAGTTTATTATTCTTCATCAAGGTTTTTTTTCAAGTTACAAAATATGTCTACTTTGTATAAATATGCAATGCACCATTATCTTTCAAACGCTTGGCTTTGTGTTTGGTGGGTAGCCCACAAATTCAACACATACACAATTTACCAATACATTGACGGTGCCCACCACTGACATAGATGTACTGACTATCCCACTGCACAGGAGCATAGTGGGGATGCCAGGAAGAATCGCACAAGGAGGAGACCGAGAACGTCTAATGTGTTTTGTCATTTAGGGGGCAAAGCGGGAGGAGGGGGTAGGGCAGAGTAGTACCAGGTTACATCTCAGCTTCGTCATTAAAGCTTAAAAATGTTACTTTTAAGGAATGTAGGCTTAAGAAAAACAATTTGTTAAATTTTTACACTATTTTTGCATATAATAACGCCCACTAGAGGGGGTGGGGTCGAAAAATTATTTTTTATTTATTTTATGGCACCAAGTTTAAAGCGTTGGACCTTCTTTAATATAAAAATATATCATTTGCTTAACAATATTACAAAAAAACTTTAGAAATTATGTTGTATTTTAGAGGTTGGTTTAGCTCTTCTTAGGGGAACTTGTTTCCATCTTGCCCGATTTAGCCCATCTCCGAACTTAACCAGTGCTATCCTTCAAAATATGTTTATACCAAATTTCAAGAGGCTAGTATTTTTCGTTTGGACTGAATCGTGATTTCCACAGACGGACGGACGGACATGCTCAGATTTCGTCACTGATCAAGAATATATATACTTTATGGGGTCTCAGATGGATATTTCGCAGCGTTACAAACAGAATGCCAAAGTGAATATACCCTCCATATTCTTTTTTGGGGGGTAAAAAAAGACAAATTGTTTTCTGGGGAATCAATTCCGTTTCCGTACGGAATCGAAATCTCTGCCATGGCCAAATAATATTTAATTAATATGGTGCATTATATCCATTATTGTAGGAAAACATGTGACATAGTTAAATATAAACTGATTACTCATGTTATTATGCTGACCATAATATTAAAGGTCTTTTCATTATTATAAATTGAAGTACTTTACAAATAAATTCCTACCTCCAAGAATTAAAGCAATATGTTGAGCAGAAAAATTTGTTATGTATGTATGTACATATGCTAACATCTTTTAGAATTGCCTCCGCATTTCGTTTTCTATTTACCTTGTTTTACTGTGTTTTATTTCTTAGTGTGTATATCTTTCGGTTTCTAATTTTTGTTTAAATAAAAATGTAGAAATATATGGAATAATTGGGTTTAAATATTTCGTCAACGAAAAAAAATAATCAAAAAGAAGTACAAACAAACATCCTCAAACATAAGGATATTGTGGTTAAGTGACTTCTTAGGTTGTTTTGTTGATTTATATATTTCACATACTTATGTCGTGTAAAATGGTAAAACTGGGAATTGGATTTTTTCTGTATTTTCAACTCTACTTTGAAAATGTTGTTGATTTATTTGCTGTTCTCGTTTTCCTTATTTGTATTTCAATGCTTCAAACCAAGGCGTCAGTTGTATTTACTTGATTGCAGATGGATGTTTGTGAATGCTCGTTTGTGTTAAAGGAAACGGAAATGCCAGTAGGTTAGTACAGCGCTATATAACAACTATAAAAAAACTTTCGTTGTTTTGTTGAAATGTATGTACTACTTAAATGTATGTACTACTTGTAAGTGTATTTAGTCGAATTTGTAGAAATTAGTGTTAACGTGTTATTTTATACAAATATTTCTCGGAGAGTTGTTGTGTTTTGCCGGGATTGAGTGAGTGACATGTTATTAAGAAATCTGCTGAAGCCACAAAGGAAACTTATGAAGTGTCCTTCAATAGGAGACTAAACATTGATAGTTTATAACGACTATTTTGTTTGTTGAAGCTATATGGAATGCTATATCAATAACAAAAAATGTGTGTTCGATTCAGACAACGTGTCGCGCGCGATTGGGTACGTGAACAAAAAAAAATTTCGAATTTGGGACGATACCACATTACATAAGATCGAAGATCATACAATGCATGGGCTGATGCGTCATCGGTCCATATTTCTTTGAGAAAGACGTGGGGAAGATCATCACCATCAATAGCGGGTGTTACAGGTCGATGATTACCAACTTCTTCCGAATGATCTAGACACCAAAAACATGTTTTCAACGCAAAGGCGCTACGTGCGACACAGTTCAAGCTACGTTGAATATCATCACCTGGAGGTGATGTAAACTAGCCACCGAGATCGAGCGATTTGACCCTCTTCGACTCTTTCTTGTGATTTTTTTTTCAATAGCATTTGAACTCGAATAAGTTAGAGTTATGGCAAATCGGGCATCTCAGGTGCTCTCCACCCGGAGAAGCTGTGAAGTACATTTGAATGATGTTATATTTCATACATAATGACATCAATATATCTTAAAAGAATAAAAAACTTCGATGATGTCTCACACACAACATGTTTTACAAGGACTTAATGAAAGACGTTTTATTAATCCATAATGAGTGTGAAATTATGTTTAATGAAAAAGACATGACATGAGAAAAATCAATATTCCAAAGAAAGAAATACATCCATTAATTTATTTATCAGAAACAATATTTTGATACATATGTATGTGTAATCGTAATATACAACGTAGTTTTTATATGCTGTTTTCTTCATTATTTGATATAAAGGGATATATAAATTTATACATTTTTATAACCTCCAAAAACGAATATGGAGGGTATATTCACTTTGTCATTCCGTTTGTAACGCAGCGAAATATCCATGTGAGACCCCATAAAGTATGTATATTCTTGATCAGTGGTGAAACCTAAGACGATCTGAACATGTCCGTCCGTCCGCCCGTCTGTGGAAATCACGATTCAGTCCAAACCAAAAGAGCTAGACTCTTCAAATTTGGTATAAATATATTTTGAAGGATAGCACAGGTTAAGTTCGGTGATAGACCAAATCGGGCAAGAGGGAAAAAAGTTCCCCTAAGAAGAACTAAACCAGCCTCTAAAAAACAACATAATTTCTAAAGTATTTTTGTAATTTTGTTAAGCAAAGGATATATTTTTATATTAAAGAAGGTCCGACGCGTTAAATTTGAAGCCATAAAATAAAAAAAAATATTTTTTGGACCCCACCCCCTTTAGTGGGCGTTATTATATGCAAAAATAGTGAAAAAATTTAACAAATTGTTTTACTTAAGGCTACATTTCTTAAAAATAACATTTTAAGATTTAATGACGAAGCTGGGACGTAACCTACTCCCCCTTTGCCACCTAATTGACCCTATCAAAAATACATTTTTTTAATTTTGGTATTTAATTATCCCAAACATTTATTTTTAGAGTTTTATGACAAATGACCCCGCTATAATACAGTTTTAATACCCTTCAAAGAGAATTGAACCCTAAGTTTATATATTATGGATCTGTGATGAAGTCTAAGACGATCTAGCAATGCCCATATGTTCGTCTGTGGAAAACATGATATAGTCTATTTTTGAACACCGCCCCTTTAGTGGGCGTTGACGTACGATATTATATGCAAAAATAGTGGGCATTGACGTACGATACTATATACTCTGTCCCACCAAGTTAAACATTTTAAATTTATTTACTAAATATTTGGAGGGTATTTAAGATTCGACCCGGTCGTATATAGCATTTTTACTTGTTTTATTTTATAAATGCTTCGTCTTTGTCCGCGATTTGGAAGTTTTATCTATTTATTTTTTTGTACAGATTTTTATTGATTTACTCGTATTTATGACTGTTCTGTTTACTCACGTTTTTGCCTGTATTCGAGTTTCACGTTTGCATTTAACTGCTTATTAAGTAGTACCATGCTACGTCTCAGCTTCGTCCTTACATTTTAAAAATTTTATTTTTAAGGAATGTGCCAAGTAAAATTTTTTTTTTAATTTTCACACTATTTTTGCATATAATAACACCCACTAAAGGGGCGGGGTCTAAAAATAATTTTTTTTATTTTATGGCTCGAAGTTTAAATCGTTGGAAATCACAAAAAAACTTAAAAAATTATGTTGTTTTTCAGCGGTTGGTTAAGTTCTTCTTAAGGGAACTTTTTCCCCTCTTGTCCGATTTAGCTCGTTTCCGAACTTAACCTGTGCTTTAAGATGTATTTGTACCAAATTTCAAGAGTGTAGCTTTTTTCCTTTGAACTGAATCGTGATATCCACAGACAGACGGACATGCTGAGTTCGTCTTAGAGTTCATCACTGATCAAGATTATATGTGCTTTATGGAGTCTCAGATGGATATTTCGCTGCGTTGCAAACGGAATGACAAAGTGAATATACCCTTCATATTCTTTTTTGGAGGGTAAAAAACAACAAACAAAAATATAGAATATCTCGTGCATGGTTATGTCAGTTGTTGTTAGCCTGTTTCAGTGACGAAAGTACAAATACATATCTCTGGCCAGTGAACATAACTGCTAGCGATTGCTACTATCATGTACTAAAGAGCAAAGGAACAGCACCATCTTTTGCCGCCCCTGTGGCAAAAGCCAGCGAAGTAAAAGCTTGAAATAGCTACAAAAAACTCTCTATCTTTTCGTCCTTCACTATCTGCCATCTCAATACTATCCCCTGGTTATTATTTCCGTCGCAATGCAGTGCAAATCTGAGGGTCATCCCTTGTGATTTTTCAGCTTTTATTATATTAATTTTAGAAACAAATTTCATACATATCAAACTTATGGGATCAATTACATTAAGTGAGTAATTTTTTTATTCTACCGCTAATAATATTTTAAAAAAAGTGGTAAGTTTTACCCCATTTTAAAAAGAAATTAGATTTCACCACATCTTGAAGTTCCTGGGAGCTTTCCTGACTACACCTGAGAAGCCATTACTATATCTGCGTGTGTGTGTAAGTATGTGACCCTCTTATAACTTTTGAGTAGCTGGACTAAGGTAGACGTGTTTCAAAAGGTTTCTTCAAACTGAGATCTTTTGTGAATTGGAACCGGTTTGGACAGGTACATTTCCAGAACTATAAGAAAAACTGAAAAAATTTCTTTCTCAAAAACGGCTTTAAGATCGATTTCAAAAACTAATCAGCTCTTGACAATTAAAAATTACGTCGAGTTCTCGGTTGATGCGTTCGTGAGATTCTGCGAACGAAAAAATTCGAAAAAAATACTTATATAAAAATAAACCTCTGAAATCATATGCCTGATTCGTACTAAGCTAGTACGCCTCAAAGGTTTCTTTAAAACTTCATTTCCTGTTAATTTCCTGTTAATTGTTCGGACCGGTTCATTTTCGGAACAAACAAAAAAACTGAAAAAATTTTGTTTAAAAAAATTTTTTTCTTTAGAATGACTTTTAAAAACGCTCTTGACAATCAGAAATCACATTGAGCGCTACCAACCGGGTCAGAACCGGTTCAAGAGAATGTTTTAAAACACTCCAAAAATTTATGTGTAATAAATTAGTGTTCTCTATTTTTAAATTAAAATAATACCATTTAAGCGGTGAAAATTAGAGGGAAGTTGCAGGGATAGCCTTTACAGTCAACCGTTTTCTATATGTTTTTTTTTTTTGTAAATAGTTTTCTGGGGAAGATATCAGAAGTATTCTCTATATAAATACCTATATAAAATACTTTTCCTGGTAAGGTTCCGCCAAATAACTTTTTTTTGAAAATGCTAATAAAAAAAACTACTGAATATTTTCTCAAATATCTCAAATTTCAAAATAATTTCATTCAAATGGCTGCTTCGGCTGGCCATGCAGTAGCCTACACGATCGGTCCAATTTTTAAGCACATTATCGATTGTGTGCACCCGTATTTCACCAATGGCTTCACGAATATTGTCCTTTAAAGCGTCAATTGTCGCTGGCTTGTCGGCGTAACACTTATCTTTGACGGCACCCCACAAATAATAGTCCAACGGTGTCAAATCGCAGCCCCGAGGTGGCCAAACGAAATCAGCTCTGCGGCTGATAATGCGATCTTTAAAAACAGGGCGCAAAACATCGGCTGTGTGGCACGTAGCGCCGTCATGGCAGGCTCTTTATAAGAAACCTAATAAAAAATATATAATACTGCCAAAATCACTATTTTATTTCACATTTTCGACCTCATTGGTGACCATGACTTAATTGGTACAATTTAAATGTCGGAACCAATCTGTGTAAACTCATTCATAAAAAATATTTCATGTTTAGAAGCGTTTTTCAAATTTTCTTTTATAGAAATTTGTGAAATAATCAGTTAGTAAACATTAATTATATATTATGAATTATATATTATGAATTAGACCTACGTATATATACATAATTATAGTTTTTATTTTAACTTTTCACAGTACGAAACTCTCCGAGTCAGCATTTTTTGAAATTAATGAGTCTTTTTTTATTCCTTTGCTCGATCAAAGTAACTATTTAGGCGTTCCTTTTCGAATCGAAAAAAAGTTTTTTCGGCAGAGAAGAAGAGTATCAGCATGATCAACTTTTTATTGAAAACATTCTATAAAGTTTGTTTTTTTAACCAAGTTCCTTTCTGAGCATCTGTCGATATTTTGTTAATCACAGAACTGATCAATACGCTTTTGATCAGATTTAGTAAAATATGCCCATATGCAGTGGAATCTGATAAAAATTTTGAAATTATTTAAAATTTTTTAACTGAAAATACATTTTCGTTTACCAGGCCATCTTAATTAACTTTTAAAAACGCATAAAAGATTTAAAAAACAGTTTTAATTACCTTGGGAATTTGTTTCAATTTTAAATCAAAAGAAACCTTTTAACCGTTTTCTAGTATGTACCTTTATGGATGTAATTCATTTGTTTTAAATTCCTGTATTTAATAAATATTAAAAAATGGTACCGCCATAGTGTGACAAGTACATTTGACCTTTTAGTTGGTACAAGATCAAAACACCTATTTTCCGTTCCTGAACTTCTTAAATATTTTTTTCAGCTTTGCTTTAAATAGTAGCAATAAGAAATTTTTGTATGAAGTTATGTTGCCAGAAAAAGGCGGATATAAACTATATTCGCCGTTAATTAACCATTTGAAAATGATGAAAATTCAATGAGTTTCGAAGAGTGCTAATTACTGAAAAATTTATTTATTTATTTATTTATTAACGATTTTCTAATACAACAAGACACGTGATCTTATAAATTACAGTATTAGAATCAGACAAGTCAATACAAAAGAAAATGGGAAATTGAGAAATGAAAAAAAATAAACTAAATGAATAAAAATATTAATATTATTAAAAGAAAAAAAATATATATATATAACATAAAAAAAGGAAAATAAAATATAAAAATAAAACATATGACAAAATTGATTTTATAAATAGTAATGTAAAATACAATTAAATAAATAATTATAATACGATTAAAAAAATAAATAATTATTAAATAGTGTATCTTGTCAGAAGGATAAAAATTGTTATGCTTTTAAGCACTTAAGTATTCTTTAAGTAATTTCCTGAAATTAGTTGCGTTGTTTATGTTTTGAAGATAGGTGGGAAGTTGATTCCAGAGACGAATACTCATGATGAAAAACTGACATTCTGAAGCATGGTTACGATGACGCAACTGAATAATAGACCTGCCCCTTTGGGATCTTGCAAATCTGAGGCGATTAAACAAATACTCCGGTTGTTCCGTAACAATGATCTTATGCAAGAAAATTAAGCATCTCATATTTAAGAAACTATTAAAAGACAGGTTCATAAAACGCATAGAGAAAGCTGTTATTCTGTCATATCTTCTTAAACCATAGATATAACGAACAATATTATTATATGTTGTCCTAAGCTTTCTCATGTCACGGGAAGAACATCCAGAAAAAATCTCAGACCCATATAGTAACGTGGGTAGAAGATACGCTTTCGCTAATAGTGATCTTATTCTTACAGGAGTAAAATTTTGAATAGCCCACAAATTCCGCAGCATACTACACACCCTACCGCAAGCTTGGTTTATGTGATCAGACCAAGTTAATGTCTCGTTAAACGTCACACCCAAGTTTTTTGCTGTTTTCACACGTTCGATTTTAGAGCCGCCAATAGAGAGGTTAATATCAGTTTCAAATTTAATTATATTTTTAGATATAACGAGAAAAACAGACTTCTTGGGATTAATTCTTAAGCCGTTTGCTGAAACCCAGACAAATATTTGTTCCAAATCATAGTTCAATTCCTGAGTTTTTGATACAATTGAATCATGGGTACTGCTGAGATACAATTGAACGTCATCAGCATACATTTGTATGCTGGTAAAACGAAGTTGTTGTGGCAGATCATTTGCATATAAAGAGTAAAGTAATGGCCCAAGAATGGAACCCTGAGGTACACCTCGAGCAACAGGTAAAGGTCGAGAAATGTGATTATTATTAACCACAGATTGAGTTCTACCCGTTAGATAGGACTGAATTAGTTTTGTAGCTAGTAGAGAAAAACCGAAATGTTTATGCAATTTCATACAAAGTAAAGAGTGATCAACCGTATCAAATGCTTTAGAATGGTCCAGTAGTACTAAAAATGAAAACTTTCCGTCATCCAAGTTTGCTCTTATTTCTTCCACTACATCAACAAGTGTCGTTATACAGCTACGTCGAGGTCTGAAGCCAGATTGACGACTGGTCAACAGGTTATTATCATTTAAGTATTTATAAATCTTTTTATGTAGCAGACGTTCAAACACCTTAGAAAAGTAGGGTAGTATGGCAATTGGACGGTACTCATTTCCAGATTTTGGTACTGGGACTATTTTGGCATGTTTCCATATTTTTGGAAAAGTGCAAGTCATCATAATACTATTGAAAATATGTGTCACGTACTTAACGATCCATGGTAAAATAATCCTCACAAATCTCGGATCAATACCATCCAATCCAATCGAATTAGATTCCATCTTATAAAAAGCCTCAACTACATCAAAGAATTCAACAGTTTGAAAATCAAAATGCTCAATAAAGCTTGGAACCATTACACCGCGATTTTGATTATAAAAGTCGGACTGGATATTTGGTAGTGGGATATTTATAAAGTTTTCATTAATTTCATTAACATCAACATCTACTGGTCGATATGTTGCCTTGCCAATTCCAATATCCTTTATATATTTCCACGTTTTTTTACTATCTGTAGCTGAGTTAAATTTGTTACAGTAGTATCTACTTTTGTCATGTTTTATCCTCCGAACAACAGCCCTTCTGGCAAGACAAAACTCAGCAAAGTACTCGGGAGTCCTATACCGTTTCCACAACCTATATAACCGATCACGTTGAGCTATCAACATTTTCGCCTCGTTGCTAAACCATGGCCGGCTGCCTTTCCGTAATGTTTTTGTAGTGATAGGTACCCTACTATTGTATATCCTTAATATCAAGTCGTTAAGGCAGTTCATTTTATCATCAATGTCTTGTACGTGGTATATCTGATCCCAATCAGTATTTACAATATCATTACATAAGGACTGATAGTCAATAATTTTGAAATTTCTGAAAGTAGAATTTTGCACAGAATCCTCACATATAAAATCGTACGAAATGAAAATGGCGTCATGTTTAGAGAAAGATGTTACAGATAACTGCTCATAATGTAACACGTTATTCTTCTTATTCACAAAGAACAAATCTAACAATGTTGCCGATGTGTTAGTAAAATGAGTTGGTCTTGTGTTATTTACCGAAGTTAGACCTAAACTATTGAAATCACCTGCAATGATGACATCGGAATACGTTACCGACAGGTCCTCAAGTCTTTCAATTAAACTATCAAATTTTATATTTCTGTTAGGTCTATAAACACATCCCAGTAGCATCCTGGTGCCGTGATAATTTATTTCTATAAAAATGAACTCTGTATCATTATTCTGACAATAACAAGTAACCAGTTTACTTGAAACATGATTCTTAATGTATATGGCGACACCGCCTCCATTCCCAGACCTATCTGATCTAAAGAGGCGATAGCCTTCAACTCGATATATACCATCATCAATTTCTTCATTGAACCACGTTTCAGAGATACATATGGCATCAATACCAGAATTTTCAATTAGATATCGAAATTCATCAATTTTTGGCAGTAAACTTTGAGCATTAATATGAAATATTGTAAACGATTTATGACGATTAGCTAAGATTCTGATCATATTGAAGTTACTCTCTCTGGAATCAATTTGATTAAATGATGTGTTAGTCAAACTCATAATAAGGAAATATAGAATTTAACAAGTTTAAAATTTCGTAAATAAAATAGATAATTAATATAATGCTCTTAGCAATAAAATTTGAAAATAGAAATGAAAATAGTAAAAACAAAATGAATAAAATCATGTCATTGACGAAAAAAATTAAATCTAGTTTTTAAGAAATGATGCTAAATATAAAAACACGTTTGTGCGTATATTTCGAAATCGCATTCAGTTTCTATAAAATTAATTTTTTATTTCGTGTTCAGTCAAGCCAAATATTTGTTCTATATATGTAATGAAATCATTAGCTCAATATTTTCTATATTGTGGGGTCAATGAAAGTCTATTATAAAAAAAAAAACTAAATATCTTGAAACATATATTCATATAAATCTGTAAAATGAAACTGCATGTTGCTACAAAAAAAGTTTATCTGGGAAAACAATGAAAATTATTTTAATGCGAATTTTTCATTAAAAATAAATACGATAGTTATACAAGTATGTATGTATATTCTTATGGCTTAAGTGTGTTTATGCTTACAAGCTGTGATGCATTTTTTAATCAGAGCACAATTCAAAGTTGTGATAATAGTAACTAGTAATCAAAATGAAATCAGGCAATGTAAAATAATATCCATATATATTTTTAAAATATTTTGCAGAAGCCATTTGTTCATAAAGAATAGTTTGGTGACTAAATGCCCGCAAAACATGTTTCAAATAAAATGCCTTATACATTAATTCCCTCTTATTTTTCATATTGAAACCTCTTAGCATATTTAAATAAGTTATGCTAAAATAAAAAAAATTAACGTTGTATAAATATTCAAGGTCAGTCAACATTAATGCTGAATATCTAAATCTCTTTCTTCTGTTTACAAAATTATGAAATCAAATTAATATTTGGTAACATTTTTGTCCGAATAAGCACCGGAAAATGAAAGCAAAAAAAAGCTAAAATGCGAACAGTTACAAAATATGCTTCGCGAGTGTGAAAATCACTTAATAAATGTCATAAATGAAAGTTTTAAGAGTATTAAGGAAGAACGGCATAATGTTACTGAAAGAGTTGAACATTTAGAAACAGTCACGGTGAACATAAAAAGTATGCTAGAAGAAATAGAGTTATTAACATCAAAAATCAAACGAGCTTGCTTGTGAACTAAGAATAAATGAAATCCCCTATATTCCTAATAAGAATTTGCTAAACAATTTTTAAAAAATCTGTGAAACTATAAATACTTCAGTTTCTGCAATCAAAACAAATTTATCGGCTACAAAATCACAATAATAAACGTACGACAGATTCGAAAGATGCTGCAATAATTGCAAAATTTTGGTCCCCATATGACAAAAATTATTTCTTGAAAACTCTTTCTATTTATCAAAAATGTAATACAAGATGTTCCTTTTTATACACTCCAAAAAAGAATTTGAAAGGTTTATTCACTTTGTCATTCCGTTTTTAACGCATCGAAATATCCATCTCAGACCCCATAAAAAATATATTGTTACAAACTTTAGAAATAGATTCCAATATAACGACAATGTGGCTATATGTACTTGGCAGCACTGCTAACTCATCTCTAGTTGTCAAAATGTTACAACCCTGGTCAACACAATGCAGATAATATTTAAATTAACGGAAATGGAATATTCCGGATACATCGTCGAGAATATACAAGATCATTCGAGGCTGTGCAATAATAAGTCTAAGTGACAACAACGAAAAACCTAGCAACATCAATGCTAAGAGATGATGATGTTATTCTTAATGATCTTGTGCGCAAGTATTCGCTGCTAATAAAAGCTAAACATGTACACAAATATATACAGCAACATACACACATAGCACAAGAAGAAACAAAAGTACGCAACACACAGAACACTCATACATACAACCACATATAGTTACAATAAACAAAACACACAAGACAACATTGTGATATATACAAACACACGTATATAGCTACATGTTAAGTAAAGCACAACCAACAACAACCAAGTCCAGTACGGTCTTAATTATGGCATTCCTGGCAGAACGATTTGAAATGGCAGAACCCTGGGCTGGTAGATGTGGTATTCTGGGACTTAAGTAAGTATGAGTGAATTTGTACAGAAATGGCTGTCAGGCTAATGCCACAACTGCCTCCATCCTATTTAGACTTGGGAAGTCTCAAAGTACGTTTGAAGTTCGTAATCATTAAGTTGGTGGTGTAGGTCCGGATGTTGATTCCCGGTTAGCACGGATCTGGCTCCGGCGGATTGATCCATAAGGTCTCTTCGTCAACCCTCGCATGGACCTCACTGCTTGCAAAGACACCCATGGGATCTAAATGTGACTGCACAACGAAAGGAGACAGCGGCTGCGAGTTTGGACTCTATCAAATAAAAATGCAGAAGAACAATAGAATTAATTTAGAAACGAGAGCGGAAAACTCAGGAAATGGTGAAATTGAGAATCCATTTCTGAAGAGGACGGTGATCGCGAGGTCGCCCCCTACGGCGGTGAACACGAAGCATAGGGGAGATTTTGGCACCACAGCTGATGATGGTCAGGAACCAAAAGGCAAGGTTGAGAAACTACGAGAGAGGATAGCAAAGCTATTGGACTTTCTAAAGGCAAGATCGAATGTCCACAAGGATATAGTATCGATGTCTCGAGAAATACAGGCATTGTATATGCAGGTGGCAGATGAGCTGAGCAGTAAAACTGCTAGCAATTGCAAGGTACACTGCAATAAGCAGACGCAGACAGGGGTTATGGTAAAACCATCTCCCCCTGTCCCTGCAGGTGCGACCCCGAAGCGTAGGAGAGATGAGAGTACTCTTGGGCGAAGGGAGAATAGGGGTAAGAAGAAGAGGAAGGATGCAGTAGATGCAATCAGGAGTAGTGAAGGTAGCTCTGTGGGATCGGCGGCAGCGAATGGTGCTGCTTTGCCAAACCCAGACACTAAGGAACCTGGGAGGATAAAGGTCTGTCCCAAGGAAGGGAATAGAAATAGGATTAGGACTAAGCAGGGGTCACGTTCGGATGCCCTGGTTATTAAACCATGTGGGAACGCTTCCTATGCTGAGATTCTCAGACAAGTGAAGAAGGACCCTAAACTTAGTAATCTGGGGGAGAATGTGAAGGGCATTCGGAAGACTGGGAGGGGTGAGCTGCTACTGGAGCTCACTAAACCCGCTCAGCAGAACATAGGTGTGTTCAGGTCGGAGGTGGAAGCGGTACTGGGTGGAACTGCCGAAGTACGGGCACTATCCCAAGAGGTAAGGATTGAAATTAGGGACATAGACCAGGTGACTTCCAAAGAGGACATCTATGACGCCATAATTAGTAAATCCGATGATTTTAAGGTACTGCAGTTGACTGCAATTAGATCACTGAGGAGAGCGTATGGGGGAACACAAACTGCCACGATTGCCTAAGTGCTCCTCTTGCTAGACGTCTTCTTGAGATGTCCAAGATACGCATCGGCTGGGTCGTGTGTCGAATACGGGAAAAGATAGCACCGAAGAGGTGCTACAACTGTCTCGATTTTGGACATAGGCCGACGAACTGTAGCGGCCAGGATCTATCCGGAAATTGCTTGCGTTGTGGGGAAGCTAGTTTGCCCGTACTACAAGAGGGCGCTACAAAAGCTTAAGGGCTAAACAGTACTTAATAATCAGGATGTGCATATTACAGCTAAATCTCAATCATTGCCAAGCAGCACAGGAGTCGCTTAGGCAAACCGTACGAGACTTAAAGGTAGACGTGTCTGTACTCAGCAAGCCATATAAGAAGATTATATCTGCAAATTGGGTTACTGATGATACAGATACAGGAGCTATATGGACTACTGGATCTTTGATATTGAGGGAAAGGTTATCACCGCAATGCGGGTACACGCGGGCCACTGTTTCCGGCATATGTATGTTTGTACAGCTGTTATGTTCCTCTTAGGTATTCTATTGATGACTTTCGTTTTATTATAAACAATATAGTGATGGACGCTGCAGCCAGGAGTCCTGTTATAATAGCAGGGGATTTCAATGCGTGGGCTGTTGAATGGGGCTGCCCCTTGACAAATGCAAGGGAAAGGATGCTATTAGAGACCCTTTCTTCGCTGAACGTGTTGCTCTTGAATTTTGGAGATGAGGAAACATTTAGAGGAGGAAATGGTGGATCAATTATTGATATTACGTTTGCCAGCGATACCATTATAAACCGTGTAAATTGGAGAGTATCTGATGTTTATACTCACAGCGATCACAGTGCCATTATTATGGATATACAGGATGATATACAGCATTTGACTCCCCGTGCACAGAGTTTGTCGGGATGGAAAGTGAATACCTTTGATAAGGATATTTTTGCCATCTGTATGGAAGGTATGGAATTAAATGGTCAGCTGAGGACAATTGGTAAACCATATCACGCGCTCGTGCGATGCATCTATGGTGAGGCGGAAAAGATCCGGAAAGGGGCCACCGGTTTATTGGTGGAATGATGATATTGCCGGCTTGATGGTGGAGTGTATACGTGCCAGAAGGCAGTATACAAGAACTCGAGGTAGGTTAGAGAATAGCGTATACCAACAGAATCACAGGAATAGGAGGAAGGCCCTAAAGGATGCAATTCGTAGGAGCAAGCGGCAGTGTTTTCATAATATCTGTGATGAGGTGGATGATAATCCTTGGGGTCTCGCATATAAGCTGGTCACCAAAAAACTTAAATGCCTGACCCCTTTGCAACCGAGTGAGGGGCCAATCCTGGAGGAAATTGTAGACCATCTCTTTCCACAGCAGGACGCACAACCTTGGGAGCACAACAATCCAATTGGGACAATAGCTGAGATTGAGGACGTTGTCTCTAGGTTTAGAGACAAGGAGGCACCTGGACTCGACTGCATTCCAAATATAGTATTAAAGGAGGCCGTCAGGCTTTGTCCCGAGCAGTTCTTAAGAATGGTGAATACATGCTTAAGTAAGGGAATTTTTCCAACAAGATGGAAGAGGCAGAAGTTGGTATTAATACCAAAAGCCAATAAACCCCTGGATGATCCCTCATCTTATCGGCCACTGTGTATGATAGATACATGTGGGAAGTTGCTAGAGGCTGTGATCTGCCGAAGACTTGGGAATTGCGTTGAAGACAGACATGGTTTATCAGACAACCAATTTGGCTTCAGGAGGGCGAGGTCAACAGTGGATGCTATAAATATGGTAGTAGAAACTGCTGCACGAACTAACTATGGCAGGAGTTGGAGGAATGGCACAAAGGAGTACTGTGTAGTTGTGACGCTGGATGTGAAGAACGCGTTCAACACAGCGAGCTGGGTGCATATTGTTGATGCTCTAACTCGATTGGACATCCCAGAATATCTGATAGGGATAGTGCAGGATTATTTCCGGAATAGGGAATTGATCTATAGTACAGATGCGGGTTGAGTTTACCTGAGAGAGTAAATATCGTGGGATTCGCAGACGATATACCGCTGGTGTGTGAAGCTAAGGAATTGCTGGAGGCAGAAACCATTGCAAATTCCAGCGTACAATTAGTAAAGTCCATGGTCACTGCAATGGGATTGACTAGCTAGCTGATCATAAAACCGAAGCGGTTTTGATTAGTCGTCGTAAGGCTAGGGAAACTATTACCATCAATGTTGGCACATGTTCCATAGAATCAAAGGCATTTCTGAAATATCTGGGCGTGATGATTGACACACGGCTATCTTTTCGCGGGCACTTGCGATGTATAGCATCCAAAGCATCAGACACCTGATTGGCGCTATTTTGGATCATGCCAAACACGAGAGGGCCAAGGTATCTTCAGAGGAGACTGCTCGCTGGAGTAGTAAGGAGCATAATCCTATATGCACACCCGGTATGGTCAGACTCACTTAGATATTCCACATATGTGGGGACGGTATCCCCTGTGTATAGGCTGGATGCTTTAAGAGTATGTAGTGCATTTCGAACAGTGTCGCACGAAGCGGCTTTTATCATTGCGGGTATGATCCCTATCGATTTAGAAATCATGAATAGGGATAACTCTGACTTATGTATGCAAAAGTGGCAAGAACGGTGGTCAACCACTGAAAAGGGAATATGGACTTATACATTAATAACCGGCATCAGACTATGGCTGACTATGAAACATGGTGATCTAAAGTATTAACTAACACAGTTCTTGTCTGGACATGGTTGCTTTAGGTCACATCCATTTCGTTTTAAGCACGACGACTCTCCGTTCTGTCCACATTGTGGTGCGAATATGGTTGAGGATGCTGACCATGTCGTCTTTGTCTGCTCACGATTCAGCAACTGGAGGTCGTATTTACAGGCAGGGTTGGGGTGTACGATCAGCCCTGGAATCCTTATTGAATTGGACCAGCGTGTGTAGTTTTGTACAGCTCGTTCTAATGGAACTTCGCAGATTAGCACAGATTCGTAGGAGAGTTAGTACGTCTTAGGATTCGTTAACAACTGACGATTAAATATGCGCATCAGTTCCGAACCGCCTTACCTAGGAACTAAGGAGGACGTAGGAATAATACTGATAATACTACCCACCCTGATGAAATGCCAAAGCTGTCCCAGGGTGGTGCTAGTGAAGTTGTCGTGGGGCCACTATTGATAGCTGCTATCATTACGTCCAAAAAAACAGATATATCTATATATATATATATATATATATATATATATATATATATATATATACATATATACATATATACATATATATATATATATATATATATATATATATATATAT